>JAODAL010005891.1:0-138967 GCA_025379985.1 Phyllomedusa bahiana | reverse complement strand
AAATTTTTTTTTTTGGGGTTTTTTTTTTTAAAAAAAGGGGGGGTTTTTTTGGGGGGAAGGAAAAAGGGGAAAAAAAAAAAAAAAAAAACCCCCAAGAAAAAAACCCCAAAAAGGGGGTTTTTTGTTTGGGGGGGGTTTTTTTGGGGGGAAAAAAGGAAAAAAAAAACCTTTCTTAAAAAACCGGGGTTCCCTTTTTTTTGGGGTTTTAAAATTTTTTTTTTAAAAAAATTTTTTTTTTTAAAAAAAAATTTTTCCCCTTTTTTTTTGGGGAGGACCCCTTTTTTTAAATTTTTTTTTTTTTAATTTTTAAAAAGGGGGGTTTTGGGGGGCCCAAAAATTTTTTTTTAAATTTTTTTTTTTGGGGGGGTTTATTTTTGGGGGTTAGGGAAAAAGGGGGGAAATTTGGCCCAAAAAAAAAAAGGGAAAAAATTTTTAAACCCCAAAAAAATTTTTAAAAGGGGGGAAAAGGGGGGAAAGGAAATTTTGGGGTTTTTTGGCAAAAAAATTTTTTTTTGGGGGGTTTTTTTTTTTAAAAAAAATTTTTAAAATTTGGTGGAAAAAAAAAATTTTTTTAAAAAAAGGGGGGGGGGGTTTTTAAAAAAAAATTTTAAATTGGGTTTGGGGTTTGTTTTTTGGTTTTTTGGGTTGGGAAAAAAAAAAATTTTGGGGGAAAAAAAGGGGGGGTTTTTTTTAAAAAAAAAAAATTTTTTTAAAAAAAAAAAAATTTTTAAATTTTTTTTTTTTATTTTAAAAACCCCGGGTTTTTTTGGGGTTTTTTTTTTTAAAAAATTTTTAAATTTTTTAAAAAATTAAAAGGGAAGGGGGGGGGGTTTTTTTTTAAAAAGGGGGGGTTTTTGGGGTTTTTAAATTTTTTTTAAAAAAAAGGGAAAAAAAGGGGGGGGGGGAAAAAAAAAAAAGGAAAGGGAAAATTTGGGGGGGGAAAAAAGGGGGGAAAAAGGTAGGGGGGGGAAAAAACAGGGGGGGGGGGGGGGTTTTATTTTGGGGGGGGGGGTTTTTTGGGGGGCAAAAAAAAAAAAAAATTTTTTGGGGGGGGGGGGGGTTTTTAGGGGGAATTTTTGGGGGAAAAAAATTTTTTAACGGGGGGGGAAAAAAAAAAATGGGGGGAAGGGGGGGGGAAAAAAAATGGGGGGGGGGGGTTTTTTTTGGGGGGGGGGGTGGGGGGGGGGGGGGCCGGGAAAAGGGGGGAAAAAAAGATGGGGTTTTTTAAAAGGGGGGGTTTTTTTAAAGGAAGGGGGGTTTTTTTTAAAAGGTTTTTTTAAAATTTTTTTTTTAAAAAAAAAAAATTTTTTTTTTTTAAAATTTTTTGGGGGGGTTTTTTGGGGGGAAAAAATTTTTTTAAATTTTTTTAAAAAAAAATTTTAAAAAAAAAGGGGTTTTTTTTTTTTAAAAAATTTTTTTTAAAAAAAAAAGGGGGGGTTTTAAATTTTTTGGTGGGGGGGGGGGGGGAAGGGGAAAAAAAAAGGGAAAAAAAAAGGGGGGGGGGAAAAAAATTTTTTGGAAAATTTTTTAAAAGGGGGGGGGTTTTTTTGGGGAAAAGGGGGGGGAAAATTTTAAAAAAAAAAGGGGGGGAATTTTGGGGGGAAAAAAAAATTTTGTTTTGGGGGGAGTGTAAAAAAATTTTAAATTTGGGGAAAAAATTTTTTTTTAAAAAAAAAAAAAATTTTTTTTTTTTTTTAAAAAAATTTTTAAAAAAATTTGGGGGGGGGAAAAAATTTTGGGGGGGTTTTTTAAAAAAGGGGGGGGGTTTTGGGAAACGGTTTTTGGGGGGGTTTTGGGTTTTGGAAAGGGAAAAAAAGGGGGAAAAGGGGGGGGGGGGTTTTTTTTAAAAAGGGTTTGGGGGGGTTTTTTTGGGGGGGGAAAAAAAAAAAAAAGGGGAATAATTTAAAAAAAAGGGGGGGGGGGGGGGGAAAAAAAACCGGCCCAAAAAAAACCCCAATTTGGAGTTGGGCCCGGGGGGGGGGGTTTTGGGGGTTCCCGGGGGCCCCCCGGGGGGGGGCCCCAAAACCCCCGGGGGGGGGAAAAAACCCCCGGGGGGGCCCCGGGGGGTTGTTTTCCCGGGGGGGGGGGCCCCAAAAAAAAAACCCCCCCCCCTTTTTTTTAAATTTTTAAAAAAAAAATTTTAAAAAGGGGGGGGGTTTTTTTTAAAAAAGGGGCCCCCCCCCAAAAAAAAGGGGGGGGCCCCCCCCCAAAGGGGGGGGAAAAAAAACCGGGGTTTGGGGTTTCCGGGGAAAACCCCCCCCCTTTTTCCCCCCCCCCCGGGGGGAAACCCCCCCAAAGGGGGCCCCCCGGGGGTTTAAAAAAAAGGGGCCCGGGGCCGGGGGGAAAAAAAAAGGGGGGGGTTAAAAAAAAAAATTTTTTTGGGGAAAAATTTAAGGGGGGTGGGAAAGGAATTTTCCCCCAAAATTTGGGGGGCCCCCCCCCAAAAAAAAAAAAAAATTTTTTTAAAAAAAGGGCCCCAAATTTCCGTTTTTTAAAAAAGGGGGGAAAAAAGGGGGCCCCCTTTTTTTTCCCCTTGGGGGGGGGGGGCCCGGTTTAAGGGGGGGGGAAAAAAATTTTTTAAAAAAAAGGGGGGGGGGAAAAAAAAAAAAAAAAAAAAAAAAGGGAAAAATTTGGTTTTTTTTGGGGGGGTTTTGGGGGTTTTAAAAAAAAAATTTTTGGGAAGGGGGGGCCCCTTTTTTTGGGGGGAAAAAAAAAAAAAATTTTTTTAAAAAAAAGGGTTTAAAAAAAATTTTTTTAAAAAATTTAAATTTAAAAAGGGGAAATTGGGGGGGGGGGTTAAAAAAAAAAATTTTTTTGGGGTTTGGGGGGGGAAAATTTTTTTTTGGGGAAGGGTTTTTTGGGGGAAAAAAAATTTTTTTGGGGGGGAAAATTTTTTAAAAAAAAAAAATTTTTGGGGTTTTGGGGGGGAAAAAAAAAAAAAAATTTTTTTTTGGAAAAAGGGGCCAAAAAAAAAAGGGGGGGGGAAAAAAAAAAAAAATTTTTAAAACAAAAAAAATTTTAAAAAGGGGGGGGGGGGGGGAAAAAAAAGGGGGGAAAATTTTTTTTGGGGTTTTTAAAAAAGGGGAAAAATTTTTAAAGGGGGCCCCGGGAAGGGTTGGGGGGGCCAGGGGTTGGGGGGGGCCCAAGAAGGGGCCAAAAAGGGGGGGTTTTTTTCCCCGGGGGGGGAAAAGGGGGGGGGTTTTTTAAAAAAACCCCGGGGGGGGGGGGGGGGGGAAAGGGGGGAAAAAAAAACCCCCCCCAAAATTTGGCCCGGGGGAAAAAAAGGGTTTTTTTTTAAAAAATTTTAAAGGGAAAAAATTTGGGGGGGGGGGGGAAAAATTTTTAAAGGGGGGGGGGGGAAAGGGGTTTTTTTTTTTTGGGGGGGGAAAATTTGAAAAAAGGGGGGAAAAAGGGGGGGGGGGGGAAAAAGGGGGGGGGGAAAAAAAAGGGGGTTTTTGGGAAAAAGGGGGGGGGGGGGGGGGTTTTTTTTTTTAAAAGGGGGGGGCCCCCCCCAAAAAAGGGGGTTTTCCCCAAATTTCCCGGGAAAAAAACCCCCCCTTTTTCGGGGGGCCCCCCAAAAAAAACCCCCTTTCCCCGGGGGGGAAAAAAAAAAAAAAAACCAAAAAAAAAATTTTAAAAAAAAAAAAAAAAAAAATTTTAAAAAAAAAAAAAAGGTTTTTTTAAAAAAAAATTTTTTGGGGGGGGAAAAAGGGGGGGGGGGGGTTAATAGAATGGGAAAAAAAAAATTAAAAAAACAAAAAAAAAAGGGGGAAAAAAGGGGCCCGGGGGGGGAAAAGAAAAAGGGGGAAAAAATTTCCAAAAAGGGGGAAAAAACCCCCGGGGGTTTTTTAAAAAAGGGCCCAACCCGGGGGTTTTGGGGGCCCCCCCCGGCCCAAAAAAAACCCCCAAAAAACCCCGGGAAAAAATTTCCCGGGTTTTTGGGGGAAGGGTTTTAAAAAGGGGGAAAAAAATCCGGGGGGGTTTGAAAAAAACCCCCCTTTTAAAAGGGGGGTTTAAATTTTTAAAAACCCCTTCCCCCCTTCCAAAAACCTTTAAAAAAATTTTGGGGGTTTTTGGGGGTTTTTTCCCCCCCCAAAAAAACCCCGGAAATACAGGGGGGGGAAAAACCCCCCCTTTTTTTCCCCCCCCAAAAGGTTCCTTTGGGGGGGGGTTTTTTTTTGGGGGGGGCCCCCCCAAAACCTTAAAAAGGGCCCTTTTTTCCCGGGAAAAAACCCCCCCCGGGGGGGGGTTTTTTTTTTTGGGGCCTTTTTTTTCCCCCCCGGGGTTTTTCCCCCGGGAAAAAAAAAAACCCCGGGGGTTTTGGGGGGGGGGGCCAAAAAGGGAAAAAACCCCCTTTTATTTTTCCCCCCCCCGGGGCCGGGGGGGGGGCCCCCGGGGGGGCCAAAGGGAAAGGGGGGGCCCCCCCCCCCAAAAAGGGGGGCCCACCCCCCAAAAGGGGGGGGCCCCCCCACCGGGGCCCCCCGGGGAAACCCGGGGGCCGGGAAAAGGGGAAAAAAAGGGGAAAAAAAAAGGGGGGCCCCCGGGGAAATAAAAGGGGGGGGATAATGGGGAGCCCCCCCCGGGAAAAAACCCCCTTTTTTAAAAGGGGGGGGTTTTTTAAGGGGAAAAAAAAACCCCCCCCAAAAAAACCCAAAAACCCCAAAAAGGAAAAAAAAAAAAAAAAAGGGAAAAAGGACCCCCCCCCCCCAAAATTTTGGGGGTTTTTAAAAAGGGGAAAAGGGAAATTTTGGGGGGGGCCCCCCAAAAAATTTTTTTTTTTAAAAGGGAATTTTTTTTTTTTTTCCCCCCCCCTAAATTGCCCCCCCTTTGGGGGGGGGGGGGGGAAAAAAAAAAGGGGAAAAACCCGCCGGGGGGGTTCTTTTTTGGGGGAACCCCCCCCCAGCAATTTTTTAAAAGGGGGGAAAAAAATTTAATTTTGGGGGGGGGTTTTTTTAAAGGTTTTTTACCCTGCTGGCCCAATTTTTTTTTGGGGGCGGGGGGGGTTTTCCATGCGAGCTCCGAAGCCAGGGTTAAAAGGAAATTTAACCGGAAAAATTTACCCACCCCGAAGACTCGCCCTGACGAAGGGTCAAGAGGGCTTCCCCCGCGGAGAAGCACGCGCCGGCTCCTCGAAAACGGGGCGGGAAATTCCTGAGGAAGGTCTTAGGTCCCCAGTCACAGGGGCGTTTTCCCGTCCCAAAAGGGGGGGTTTCCCCCAAACCCAAACCTTTCCCGGGAAAATAGACCACCCCCAAAAGCCACTTTGGAAACCCCTCCGGGGGGAAAATGATCCGCCAACAACTCCACGTGCAAATTTAACACTGATTTAATTTAAACCCCGGCAGAGTTTGGGGTCCCCGGGGAAAGCGGAGGGGAAGGAACCGAAGCTTGGGTCCCCACGGTGGCCAAAGAACGCAGAAGAAGAAAAGGCCCCGGACGGGGGGGGGGCGGAGAAATGCTGCTGGGGTGCCCAGGACGAACCCCATCATTTGGGGGAGACGGGCCCCCCTGCTGGGCCTTGGTTTTGCGATTTTTTGGGGATTGCTTTGGGGAACCCAAACGTCGTAAGATCCCCGTTCTTGGCAGAGGCACCTTTTGGGGGATCCATGGGTGGATCTTTAAATGTAACGGCTGGGTAGTGGGTCCACTGGACCACCGCAACATGATAGCTTTGGGGCCCCGCCAGGGGAAGGAATCAAGTACCCCCGGTTTTTCCAAACCCGAGGGCCGCCGCAACGCGGACTGGAGTTGCTGCGGGGTGAGGCAACCCGGGCGGCCCCCCTTTACCTTTACTTGCTTTCGGTGGCCGCCCCATTTCAGCGGGTACAGGTCGTAGTCCGAGAATCGTAGTCGTGGGCGGGAGAAGGCCCGGGCAGGCGGCAGAGGGTTTGTTGGGGCGTAAAACAGGCAGGAAGGGCCGGGGGCAGGCGCAAAGGGTTTGAGTTGAGAAACTTTGCGAGGGGGCTGGTACAAAGGGAAAAGGGGGGAGAGTATGCTTTTTTTAAAGCTTTTTTCAAAAGGGGACGGGGCAAAAATAGATCCGCAAGGATTTATTGTGGGGTGTAAAACCCTTTAAATAGGGGGAAACCCTGGGAATTAAACCAATAATCAGGGGGGCGGCCCTTTAAATCCCCGGGAACGAGGCCCCGCAGCGCGCCTTAAAGGGCCAAAGGCCCCGCGCCCCGGCCCAGAGGGCGGGACGGGAAAAGGAGCGCGGGCAGGTTTAACTCCACGGCAGACGCAGCCCCCCGGCTCGTCCCGCGGCCAGCGGCGGCACCCGGCCCCGGTGGGCACCCGGGAGGGGGACCACGGATGCGCCCGCGGCCCGCGGGCCGGGGAGCGGCGCAGGCCGTGACAGGTATCATTAAGAAAAAATATCCTACAACAAAGCACCAGATGCTGGTTTGAGAAAAGCACTCGACACTCTGCTTTTTAGGAAAGTTACATAACATATCCATGGACTCTGTTGAGTGGGCATCTCAGGAATACCTTAGGGAACCTATGACCCCCTGATATCAATTGTACAGCGCTGTTATTAGATAACAGTTCGATCGGTTATTTGGTCACTGTAAGCTGATATTATTTGAGCCATGTTTAGGGGTATTTTCTTAGCCTTTGTCTAGCAATACAGCTAAGTGATGGTGGAGCCACTGTACAGTATTGTTGTTTAGTTAATTGTATGGAAGTGTTATTTGACAAACTTATGGACAGCATATTGTATGGAGCTCTTTTAAGGCACTCTATCGCATGGTTATTTGTACTTATAACAAATTATCATACACAAGCAGGGGATTTACTACCTTATGGTACTGCACAAGTTGCCACTAAACTTAGGGCTGGCCCTATGTTCCATTGGCTCCAAGATATGTCACATGGTAGTCCATAATCCTAGTTTTTCCTATTACTACTGGATAGTGGTAAATGTTTTTAGTGGGATAACCCTTTTAAAGCAGTTACAAATACAGTACAAATGTCTGCCATGCTTCTACCAAAGCATTAATGTGTTCTCTAAAGTACAATAGCATTGGAATCCATAGTTTGCATTGTTTTATCATTCAATAAAACTTTAATTTCCTGCTACTTTGATATTTATTAGGAAAATCATTACTTTTCATTAATATGAATAACTTTATAGGAATATACACATTGCTGACCTTTCAAACTCCCAAGACTCCAACTTATTAATGTTGTACCAGGTAGTGACTCAGCCTGATTCTCCTGATCATGGAAGTCACAAAGTTAATCCACCACCACTCACACATAAAAAAATATGTGTTATCAGAATATGACATTTGGTTAAAATCATGTTTTTTATGTTAAAAATATTTTTTCTGAATTTTTGGTGATTTTGTTTTAATTACTTATTCTAATACTCATTCGGATAATAATAGACTGACACTTCCTGATCTGTTGAGAATAATTTTTGGCAGTCATTATCATTCGGCATGATCATTACAGGCAAGATTACAAACAAATATAACATCTACATATAGATAACAAAGGATCCACCATTTGCAATAAGAAATAATCACATAGACCTCCTCCTCCTTTCACAATGATTTCTAGAAAAATCTCTCATAGAAGTCAATGAGTCAACTCCTATTCACAGGTACCTATGGTCCATGTAGCTGCTGCAATGCACATTTCTAAATACCATAAAGATCAGCTCAGACAAGAAGTTGCCTTCATAAACATGTACAGAAAACAGAAATAAAAAATCTACAATCAGAAAATAAAAACAGGTAAAAAGAAAAAAATATGTATCCATATCTGGTCTTAAATAGTAAAAACTAAATAAAGACTATACATCATCTTTAACTACTTAGCCCGCCATGACATTTAAGTATGTTATGGCGACGCTAAGAGAATATGGGGCAGGCTCACTGGCAGGAAGTCATAGGAGCGCCATCTTTGTACACCTTTCTGCAATATATACATAATACAGAAAGCTGTACAAGCGATCGCACCCCCTAATGGTCAAGTACCCTAGGGGGACTAAATGTTAAAGTAAAAAAAAAAAGGTTACAAATAATAAAAAATATTAAAAATTCAAATAACCCCCCTTTTTGCCATTTTACAAATAGAAAAATAAAAATAAATAAAAAGTTACACATCATTGTGTATCATTGTGTATGTAAAAGTCCAATCTATTAAAATATTTATATAGAGCATATCTCACATTATTTATGTAGGGCATATTTCACCTAAGGACGACAATAGATTTATTTCCTTAATCATTTAACTTTTCAAACTTGACTCTTTTCAAGGGGTTCTCAAGGAATATTCATTAAAGGCTTTACCATGAAGTATTATCCCGTGCATTGGCCACTTGCAGCAAGCTGCGAGCCGGCCATGCATGTGAATGAGGAGGGTGGCACTTGACGCAGTCTTCTCCATTCACGTCCGAATATAACACAGCACACACACTCAGCTATGTTTGTAAGCTCCCATAGGAGTGAATAAAGAGAACAAACGGCCACGCCCTTCTCATTTACATGCATGTCCAGCTTGTTGCGAGCGGCCATTGCAGAGGATTTTACCTCATGGTAAAACTTCTTTAAGGTTAGGCCTTTGATGTATATTCCTGGAGTTCCCATTGAACAGATTTTTAAGTTTGAAAAGTTAAAGGGCTTTTATTGTTAGAAGCTTTCGTAGACTTGAGCTGTTTCTATTTGTTTCAGTTTCACATCCAGGGGCGAGTCTCTCTTCTTTCAGCATATGTGTCTCTCCTCACAGGAGGCGAGTCTCCCCTCACTGAAGAGTTGTGACATCATCATTCTGTGTTAGCATGGGAAGGGAGAGGATGTCAGCTTTGCAAACCTTCTGGTATGCTTCTGGCTGCAGAGCCGTCAGCTCCCTCAGGCTGCACAAGCTCCTTGTAACCAGTACCTCTGCATTGGTGTAAGCAGTTATACACACAGCCTGAACTGATGAAGCAAGTGTGAGGAATGCTCTCTGCCCCCTCCTTTCCCCCTCTGTTATCAGGCAGGAGGTAGAGCAGACTGTATAAAGTTGTTATATGGGGGGAGCACAGGGTATAAACTGTGTTATATTAGGGGAGAGTGAATCTAGCAGTTAGATACTCAGTATTGCCCAGATCCTTTACATAGAACTATCACTGGAAAGCCATCACATAGAGAGGAGCTGAGCCAGCCTTCATTATGCAGACACACAGCCATCTCAGGGAGCTCGTTTCTCACAGCTCAGAGGGGAGTAAACACAGAGCGCAAGCAGCCAATCACAGGACAGGGGGCGTTTCCCATTCGGGGGCGTGTCCAAAAAGGCTGAATGACATATCAGTCAGCCAGTCACAGAAAAGGGGTTGTGTCCCGTCCAGCTGCTGCAGAAATAGCTGTAGATGCACAGTTTAGCTCATATCTACTATACTAAGTGACCTAGGTAATGCAAACCAATTACAAAAGTGCTTATTTTGACTGTCCCCATCATTAGAGATATGATCTTTGTAGCGAGAAAACCCCTTTAAATTATCAAGGAAATAAATCTATTGTTGCCCTTAGGTGAGAGATGCCCAATATTTCATGACATTTAAACAAAAGTTTCTAGCAATCTTTTGTCATCGCCACACAGACAACCATGCTTTTATTTTTCTAACAATACATCACAGAGTCCATTGGCAGATGCATTTTCCTGTTCAATAGTACTGAGCAATAAATAATCTTATGAGAGTTGGGATGACGCTTTATTACCTATGCCATTAATTACCAAAAATGAATTCTTTGTGTGCATTTAGGAAGGTTTATATCGCAAGACATATTTACTGCCTTAAATATTATTTTTTAGAGAATTTTTAACAAAATGTACGTTTCATGTTGAATAATCATAAATCATAAAACTGGCATACAATCTAGAACAATAATAGATGTTATTAGATCTATAAGAAGGCTTTAGAAATGTAATTCCTTTGCTGCTGTGCAGGCCATTAGTGTTCTGTACTGCCTTGCAGCCTATTCTGTTTCACAGTGAGAAACCAAATAACATGCATTCAGTGATAAATCTTCAACAAAAGTGCAACATGATAATAAAATGGCTGATACATGCTTAGATAATTAGAAAATTCAGGAAGAGCTTGACAAACTGCACAGTATGCTATTTGTATTTTAATAGGAAACTAAGAAGCAACATAGTGGCTTGGTTGTTAGCAACGCTGGAGTCTTGGGTTCAAGTTCGAGGACAACACCTGCATTGACTTTTAATTTTCTCCCCTGTCTGCATGGCTTTCCTCCAGGTTCCTCCCACATTTTAAAAACAGACTGGTAGATTCGGGGCTTGTCTCATCATGCTTTTACTTTACATTACGACTATATGCAGCAAGATCTCCCATTAGGCACAGTAAAATACATAGGTTTCTATAAGCCATATGGAGGCCACAAGAGTATGCTTGTGGCCTCCATATGGCCACCAAAAAAGGTATGAAATAGCGTAGTAGACCACACTATAGCACTATCCTGTTTTAAAATATATTTTTAAGAGATGCCATAATAGCCTATGGGTGACGAATTCCACTATATGGCATGTGTCACAGGCTTCCATTATGTTTGAAAGCTCAAATGACTTCAATGTCTATATAGACAGTTATCACTGAATCTTCTTCATTCCAAGAGCAGCCGTTGCAATCCACTGAAAGGTTACATTGTTAACCCCAAAGACACCCCACTAAGCCATGGAGCCCAGGAAGTTGAGTGGCTTCAAAGTTAACATTGGGATAAGTCTGTCACCCAGCTTTTTGGGGGCTCATACTCTGACTTCTCCTGGTACTGTGTGTATGTGTAAAGCACTAAGATGTGGGGTGTTTACAGGAGGAGGTAGCTGTTGAATGTTTGCAGGTCCGAGTTGCAGGTGGGTGTTCACACCTGGGCAGCTGGTGTATGTGGAAGTCAGGCCTTCCGGTGTAGGATTGCTTGGAAGTATCATGCACCGGCGCTGGAATAAACAACACAGATACTCAGCTTTGGGATCTTGCAGGTTTTACTCATGGCTCCAACACTTGTAGCATGTTACACTATTGAATCTTCATCGCTGGTACAGCACAGGTATGGGTACATCAACCGACAGGACCCAACTCTGGCTGTCTTTCATATTTCAGCTACAGGAGGAGAACTTTGCTCAGCTCCCATGTAGAGGGTCTCTCTCTCAACCCAGACATCTCTCTCTCTTCCAGGAGAAGGATTCTCCCCAACTCCCTTCTGTGATTGGGCCAACACTTCCAGTCACTCTACAGCTTTACTGGATGCTTAATGCATTCCTCAGCTGTTGTAGCCTAAGCCGCCCAAAGCCTAGGCCTTTATCTTTTCTTTTTCTTCACCATCTCTCTCTTCTCTGTAGAGTAGGATATGTAGCAGTCTGCCATCAAAGGTACATGTCAGGAGTCCTCCTGAAGTATACCTCCAATGTGATGATATGAACAAGGCCTTAAACTAGCTTTAAATGGACACTTCTATCAGAAAGGATTAGTTTTGTTAAAACCAAAATTCCTGGAAAATATTTTTTTTTTAGAATTTTTGGCAGTTCTTTTTGTGATTCATTAAGAGATAAAATTCCTGAATGGCAGGGCAGACTAATCTCACTTGACTTCTGGTGCTACATATCTCTATGTAGTTTCATTACAAATAGTAGGAAATGACATAATGATCACTCGGTTGTTCCCTGGACAGGGATAGATAGGATTAGATCAGACCACAGGCCAATGACAAGAGCCATATATGAAAGAATAGTGGACTAATCTTTTTCTGGAGGAAAACTGGAGGATTTCCAGCTTTCTTCACACATATGCACATCCACTTTTCCATTTAGTCTTGGCTTGAAAACAACAGCTAGTGGCCATCACACATGGTGAAAAGGTGGTCAGGATATCATGTTCTCCTGTATGATAAACTCCTCATAGATCCTGAAAGTATAAAATGTATTTCTTTAGAAAATTCCTTCAAGAACTGCAGTACTTGTCAAGAAGTATTCTCAAGAGCTTGTCGGAAAGTAATTTCCTTGTCTTGTCCTAGCCCCGCTTTTTATATGTTAAATCTTACTCAAACCCATATACATTCTTTGTGTTAGTAGGAAACAAGACAATACATTGCAGGCTACCTAAAGCTGGTAATATATGGCCTTGAGTACTCAAAGCCCTCAATATAGCTCAAAGTAAATGGTACTGATACTCAGAAGCCCTCAATATAGTATAATGAGATCTTGGATTTATGGCATTAGAAAACCACTTTGTTGTCTGCTGCAGAACAACCATGGAAAATGTAAATGTTTGTGAAGGAAATCTCTGTGAAAGGTTTCCCTTAAACCCCTTGAGAAGAATAATCTTCTTGCCATTCATATTGTGCTCAGGTCACAAGATTAAAGCCAAATACATTTACTCAGTCAATATTTTTGCCGATCTAGGTAGTTCATATTGAATAGCAAGTTAATAAAATCCAGAAACCCCAGTGAGGATACAAAAAGTATCCCTCAAATTTCTATGAAAGGATTAATAAATACGTACCAAAAGATTTACAATGTGGTGCTGGTTCCCAAACCTAGTCTACCTCTCCTTGACATCTGGTAACATAGGTACTGAAGTATACAGTATGTGCCACCATCCCATCTACAGTTGAAACCAGAAGTTTACATACACTGTATAAAAAGACACATCTGCATGTTTTTCTCACTATCTGACATGAAATCAGAATAAACTTTACCTGTTTTAGGTCAATTAGGAACCAAAATTATTTATATTTGCCAAATGCCAGAATAATGAGAGAGAGAGAATATTTTTAAGGCATTTTTATCACTTTCTGCGAAGTTATAAGTTTACATACACTGGGACTACTATACCTTTAAACAATTTGGGACAGCCCTTATGATGATGTCATGTCTTTGGAAGCTTCTGTTTATCGGCAACATCTGAGTTAATTAGATACACCTATGGATGCATTTTAATGCACACTAGAAACACACTGGTTTATGTTGTCATGTTGAGGGGGATCAAGGACTTTTGTGTTAATGTACACTGAAACTTTATCCTGGAAAGGCACTGAAAAGTTTAATGTTATTGTTATGTGCACAAAGAACACAAGTATACAAAATGTTTTATTTCCCTGCAAAACTCATGTGAGTGTGTGTATGGTTTGGAAGCCAGGGATGGCTTCATTTTAAGGTGGGGGAAATGTAAGGCGTTATACTTGTATTGGGATGTTAATAGTTCAGGCAGTCAGTTTGGGCCTGTGTATGTAGTGTGCTGTGAGATAGGAGGAGCTGGGCAGCCAATCAGCAACCTCGAGGGGTTGAGCTGGGCCGAGGAGAAGGAGGGCCAGCTTGTGCGGAGTGGGGAAGCTGCAGTTGGTGACAGAGTTGTCAGTAGATAGTCAGTAAGAGGAGAGGAGTCAGTGACAGGATTGAAAGAATTGTGCCCCTCAGAGTTGCAGTAGCCATGAGGAGTGGAAGATATTATTGGCTGTCGTTCGTAAAGAGTAGAAATTTGTTAATAGTAGAGAAAATCTGGGAAGAGACCGGGGAGAAGTCCCCACTCTAGAATCAGTGAGTGTCCGGAAGAAAGGCATTGATCTGGGGAGCAGTGAGAAGTTCAGCAAGAGGCCTGAGCTATAGTTAAGGAAGCCACTGAGAATGGTCAGGTAAAGCAGGGAGGTGAGTAGGAGGAGGACCCCTTGTTAGCTGCGTGTGTGGATGCTGAAGTTACTGGGTGCTGGAACACAAATGCACTGTATATATTGCAACAGTCGCTAAGAATGAGGGTAAAATCCTCTTCACTCCCACAACAGTTGTCGTGTCAATCGCCAGAGCACCACACATCTTAAACAGTGTGTCTCTCCCTGCAATTCAAAAGAACTCTTAAGGTTGGTTGCCTCTGTCAACGGGCAGACACAGTTGGGGAGCTGCCATTACACCACCCTGTCTTTTACATCATGTCTTTGGAAGCTTCTGTTTATTGGCAACATCTGAGTTAATTAGAGACACACTTGTGGATGTATTTTATTGCACACTAGAAACACACTTATTCTGTGTGTAACATCATGGGAAAGTCTGAAGAAATCAGCCAAGATATCTTGAAGAGAATTTTGGACTTGCACAAGTCTGGATTATCCTTGAGTGCAATTTCCATATACCTGAAGGTTCCTCGTTCAACTGTACAAACAGATATACAAACGTACAAACAACATGGGAATATCCAGCTATCATACTGCTCAGGAAGGAGACGGATTCTGTGTCTCAGAGATAAATGTGCTTTGATCCAACATGTGCATATCAATCCAAGAACAAAAGCAAAAGACCTTGTGAAGATGCTGGTGGAAACTGGTAGGATTATGTCATTATCCACAGTGAAACAAGTACTATATCAACATGGGCTAATAGGCCACTCTGCCATGAAGAAGCCATTACTCCAAAAGAAACATATAAAAGCCAGATTAATGTTTGCAAATGCACACAGGAACAAATAGTGAGAACAAGCCAGCCCAAATATGCTCCTTGTGTAGATTGCTAACAATGCACGGATGCACAATCCAAGAATTGGCAATGTACAGTCTAGGTAAATATACGGATATCCAGCACGTTGCAAAAAGTAATCGGCCAATGAAAATATGCAAAAATGTATTGAAGCGGTATAAAATCACAAGACAATAGATGAAGCACTCACCGGTCAAAAATAGCAACAATGCTCAGTGGCGCAGGCATAGAGGGAGACATAGCGCTGACGTGTTTCGGGCCTAAAGAACAAACATGCCCTTACTCATAGCGACAACATGTGGGAAATGAGATGGTTTATTTATACACATGGCTAAGCTGCAAATGTGAAAAGCATTTAATAATTAACCAATGACTAAAGCTTAAAAGAGTTCCAACCTTATAAGGATCCATGTGCACCGCCATCTCAGAAGCACCGGAAGGCGGAAGTGCCACTGGTGCTTCCGGACATGCGCAGATCAAACTCCGCGCATAGAATGGGCAAACGCCCGGAGTACTAGCGCGTGCGCAGGAGAGTGTGCGCGCATGCGTGGAAGCATTAACCAGCGGACCATACCGCTGACCGGAGACACCGGGAAAAATTATCACCAGTGTCTCCGGACATGCACAGATCAGTCTCCGCGCAAGGGCCGGGAAAAGAAGCCCGGCCAGGTGGCACGAGCGCACGAGAGTGACCTCGCATGTACAAAAACAGGAAAGCAGCGAGAGCAAAAGTTGTCGCTGGAAACCATATGCGCTGGCAGACGGCGGTCACAGGATGCAAACAAAGGTGGATAGAACACAAACATATCAAAAATAAGATAAATGAAATAGCTATATGTATACATAATCTGCATAAAATAATAGCAGATAGAAATAACATAATAAAATGAATTGAAGTAAGAGAAGACCAACTCACTAGCAAACATAATTCGATGATCCAAATGTGCGGTGCATTATAATACAGTTAAAGAAATGGAAAGTCTATCAATGATAAATGTAATTTCTGAACGAATAAAGATATTAATAGTGAAGCATAATTTCTCTACGTACATTTAGGCCATTTGGCACCGAGGTATTTAACATTGTTATCCAATATGCTTCCCAATCTCTCAAGTAACGCTCCAAGTCACCTCCTCTGACGGAGCGGACACACTTTTCTATGCCAAAAACTTTAAGCGCACTAAAATCACAACCGTGAGTATATATGAAATGCCTAGCTAGATTGGATTTGTTTCTGAATGGATCTGTATTTATATCATTAATGTGTTCCAGAATTCTTGTTTTGAGTTTTCTAATGGTACTCCCTATATATAATAGATTACAAGTCTGACATAGAGCCCCATAGATAATATACTGGGAGTTACAATTTATATAACTTTGAATCTGGAACACCCTAGTACCCTCTGAATTGCCAAATTCTTTACATTGGAGAGCAAATTTACACGTTCGGCAAGGATTTGTGCCACACTTATAGAAACCCTTACAATTTAGCCACGTGGAATGTCTACCTACATTGCGTACTGTGTTAGAAGTGAGAGAGTCCCCGAGAGTCTTAGCTCTACGAGAGACCACACGATGACCTTTTGAGAGAATGTTACATAATATGTCATCCTCATAAAGAATTGGTAAATATTTATTTACAATATTTTTGATGTTCTTGAATTGTCTGCTGTGGTCTAATACAAGAGTAGGAAAATTGTCGGAGGGGACTGATGTTTTCTTAGGGGATAATAGATCATGTCTGTTTATAGTTAAAGCCTTGTTATAGGCAGACTGTAGTAGGTTTTTTGGATAGCCTCGAGCAGATAGTTTGCTTTGTATGATTTCAGCTTCCACCTAAAATGATTCAATATTTGTACAGTTGCGCCTTGCACACAAGATCTCCCCCATCGGTATTGATTTTTTCGTAGATTTACTGTGATAACTTTTGAAATGTAGAATAGTGTTTCCCGAAGTGGGCTTCCTATACGTGATAGAGATAATGGATTGCTGGGCCTCCCCAGTTAATGTCAAATCTAAAAAGGATGTTGATCGTGCATCGGAACTGAAAGTGAATTTCAAGTTGAAGATATTATTATTAACAAATGTCAGGAAGGAAGGCATGGCAGATACATCTCCCTTCCAAATTATTAGAAGATCATCGATGTATCTGCCATACCATTCCACCTGGTGCAAGAAAGGATTATGGGTAGAGAAGATGTAAAGCTCCTCCCACCAGGACATAGTAAGGTTTGCCAATGAGGGCGAAAATTTCGCCCCCATTGACACCCCCTTGCATTGGACATAAAATTGATCATTAAAGGTGAAATAATTATGAGAGACTAAAAATTCAATCACCCTTAGTAAATAATCAATTAAATCAGTAGAATAGTTACTGTACTTATGCAGATGATACTGAATGGCCTGATTTGCTACATAATGAGGTATACTAGTGTAGAGAGATTCTACATCTAAAGTAATCCACTGGTATTCCGAATGCCATGTTTTGTGCTGGAAACTTATGAGTACATCTTTGCTGTCCTTCAGATAACCAGGTACTCGCTTGACGAGTGGTTGAAGAAGAGAGTCCACCCACTTGCCAAGCCTCTCGGAAAAGGAGCCAATGCCGGAGACAATTGGTCTCATGGGTGGAGGGGTGGAATTTTTGTGGATTATAGGTAATCCATATAATAATGGTATCTTGGGATTTTCACACTTTATGAAATCGGCTTGATTACGGTTTAAAGTTCCTAGAGTGACCCCCTCCTCCACCAATGTATGTAGCTCATTATTAAATTTTTGTGTTGGATTTTGAGCTAATTTAGTGTAAGTGGACCTATCTGCAAGCACTGAGTCCATGGAGCTACAGTAATCATCTTTGTTTAACACTACTATGGTGCCGCCTTTATTGGCCATCTTTATTTCGATGTTTTACATGGATTCCAATTGTTTTAGGGCAGCTTTATGTGAGGGTTTAAGATTGAATGAAGATCCCTTATTGGCAGTGTTATAGAGTTCCCTAAGCTCTTTTTCTATTAGGGACTGAAATTTATCCATTAGGGGAGTCCTAGAATTAATAGGATAAAAATCCGGATTTGAGACTGGAAAGTTATCAGCCAGGCTAGTCTGAGCCTGGCGTGTAGTGCCCTCCAGTTCCAAATCAAAGAGAGAAGATAGGCCCACCTGCTCAAGAAAAGAATAATCATGAAATTCATTAGCAACACATGTACTCGTATTTGCAGGATATGATTGATCTTGTAGGTCGCTGGCCTTTTTAGAGTTAATAGTCTCATGAATTTATTAATATCTTTTATAGTTGTAAACAAATCAAAATTACGCTCTAAGGCATAATTAAGGCCTAATGAGAGGACAGCGATCTGATCCTGACATAGAGTAATGGAGGAGAGATTGAGAACGTCCACTGTATTGTTTCGTCCTACTTGTGTTCTAGTAGACAAGTTAGCATTCTTGGATTTTCTTTTCCCGGTTGCCATTGGTCAGCGGTATGGTCCGTTGGTTAATGCTTCCACGCATGCGCGCTCACTCTCCTGCGCATGCGCTAGTACTCCGGGCGTTTGCCCATTCTATGCGCGGAGTTTGATCTGCGCATGTCCGGAAGCACCAGTGGCACTTCCGCCTTCCGGTGCTTCTGAGACGGCGGTGCACATGGATCCTTATAAGGTAGGAACTCTTTTAAGCTTTAGTCATTGGTTAATTATTAAATGCTTTTCACATTTGCAGCTTAGCCATGTGTATAAATAAACCATCTCATTTCCCACATGTTGTCGCTATGAGTAAGGGCATGTTTGTTCTTTAAGCCCGAAACGCGTCAGCGCTATGTCTCCCTCTATGCCTGCGCCACTGAGCATTGTTGCTATTTTTGACTGGTGAGTGCTTCATCTATTGTCTTGTGATTTTATACCGCTTCAATAAATTTTTGCATATTTTCATTGGCCGATTACTTTTTGCAACGTGTTGGATATCCGTATATTTACCTACACAGGAACAAATACCTACATTTTTGGAGACATGTCCTATGGTCTGACAAAACTAAAATACGTTTGAAGGAAAAAGGGAGAAGCTTGGAAGCCTAAGAACACCATCCCAACTGTGAAACACAGGGGTGACAGCATCCTGTTGGTGGGTTGTTTTGCTGCAGGAGGGACTGGTGCACTTCACAAAATAGATGGCAGCATGACGAAAGAAGACTATGTGAGAATACTGAGGGAAAATCTCAAGACATCAATAAATGTAGGTAATCAGGCAGCAACCAAAGTTCAGGAGCAATGTAGAAACATCATCAAAGTGACCCAGAGCAGAGGTAGGAGGTTCCTCAAGTCCCAGGTTGTGACGGGTCATTGATCAGGTAATTACCATACTGCCTCCTCAAACCTCGAGCAGATGCGTGCGCCCTATGGAGGACCAGTACAGGAGCAAGGGCAGATAAGCACAGATAAGCGGATAAAGCCACAGCAGGGCCACTATCAGAGGCACATGCATGACAGCGGACGAGACCGGGGACCACGGTGTGGACCTGACAGTACCTCCTCTTAATCCCCTCTTCTTCCTTGCCTGCTGAATTCTTCAGGAGACAACAGGAACACAAACCGGCCTGCATTCTTGTCCTTGGGAAAACCACAGAGGTTTTTTAAGATGGTAAACAGGCAGGCGGTACTTGGAAACCAGGAATGGATGGATACAGTTCTTAGTGGAACTGGATTCCAGAATGGCAGGAACTTGAAATGTGAAGCCAGAAGCAAAACTAAATGTGACCGGTGTGGTCAGATGAGGAACAGAGACATCTTCACCCAGGGTTGCCTCAGCCATGAGACCTAGGCACAGGGGTTTCCAAGGCATCTTTTTAGGAAGTGCCTGGCATTGCCACAGTATCAGTGCAAGTTCAGACTGTGACGGTGAGTGTTTTCCTCCGCATTATATAATCACGGTCCACCTGCATAGGTTTATCTTTAGGAAACATGGGTGCCGGGTGAGGTAGACTTGGGCAGAATTTTGTAAGGTGAAGAAAACTGTGAGACCAGGATGACGTAGTCTGCCGGAGAAATTCTAACTCTCTCTCAGACAAAACGAATGTCAATCCTGGTAGCTAGAGCGATGAGGTCGTTCAGGGTAGTTGGTAGGTTATGACCAGCCAGCTTGTCCTTAAATCGCCCAGTGAGGCCCTCCCAAAAGGCTGCCACCAGGGCCTCATTATTGTAGGCAAGCTCAGAGGCCAACATGCGGAACTGAATGGCATATTGGCCCACTGTGGAATCACCTTGTTTGAAGCGGATTAAAGAAGATGCATAAGAAATATTGCGTCCAGGCTGCTCAAAAACTTTACAGAATGCGCACTAAAATTCCTGAAAATCCACAGTCAGCAGGTCCCTCACTTTCAGAAGGGTGAGGACCAGGCTAAAGCTTCTCCTAAGAGCAGGTTAATGATAAAAGCCATCTTGGCTCAATCAGACACAAAATGGAGTCCAAGGACCTCAAAGTGGATGGTGCATTGAATGAGAAACCCGCAACATGTCTTGGGATTACCGTTGTAACAAGAAGGCAGAGGCTGGGACTGCCAATGGCAATGGGAGGCAGAGCAACTACAGGTGCAGCTACAGACGTGGCTTCAAAGAGATGTGTGGTAAAGGACTGGACCATCTGAAAAAGTTGCTCCAAATGGGCACCATGATGAGATACAAGGCTGTGACATGCTGGATGTCAGACAGGGTCACATTGGCGGGATCCATGGTCAGTTTGTACTGTAACTGGTGGAAGTTGTGTATATGTGGATCCTCTGGGTCACCACGAGCAATGAAGATGCTGACCACACCAGGGAGTGGAGTCTAAGGTCCCCGGTCTTCAGCGGAGGCCCCCGCAAGGCCGGATGGACTTAGCTATGGAAAACTCCCATGTCGCTACCCCTTGTGTGGCTACTTGCGGTGACAGCTGAAGTGCCAGACGGAGGACAGCGAGAACAGGGTGGTCACAGGCAGGTGCAACTATAGGTAGTAGCAGAGTCCCAGACAGGTAGCAGACTGGTGTAGCGGCAGGCAACAGCAATACAGGTAATAGGCTGGGGTAACGCCAGGTAGCAGCAGTGCATGACCCTGAGCACGACTGAGGATTGCTCTGCGCCATGAGGACCCCTCCACCTCCCCGCCTCTTCTCCTTTACGTTACCCAGCTGCCTCGCGCCGCGCCAATGCTTTCACGGGCGGAAGTGACGGTCTCCAGGACCTCGCGTCACCTCCGCCCCACCTCCGGCACGCCTCTATGGCCGCCCCGAGCGACGGGACCAACCCATCTTGCCGGGTCATGCTGCGCCTCCCCTAAGGGGCCGGAAGGGGGGGGGGCGGTCCGGCGCGCTTCTGGAACAGTCTCATGTAACGCAGGGAACAGGACATGGATACATGCAGGTAATCAGACAGAAACCATCGGTCAGGAGCAATGTAGAGACATCAATAAACTGACCCAGAGCACAGGACGGAAGTTCCTTAAGTCCCCAGTGGTGAAGGGTCATTGGAGCAGGTAATTAGTGTACTGTCTCTTTAAATCTCTGCGGGTCAGCCTAGGGAGGAGGCATGCAGTACACTGGAAGCAGCGATAACCGGAGCAGGAACGAGGAGCACAGACAAGTGGAGGGAGCCACAGCAGGGACACAAGCAGAGACACAGGCATGTCCGTGGTCTGGACCATGGACTGCGGTGTGGACCATGACATTATGTTTATCATCCATTTGAAAATGTATGTCATCATCCAATTACCACCTAAATTTGGGTGTTTCCGGACAGTCCAGGTGCAGTTTTGGGAAATCCAAGGGTGGCCCAGAGTTTTCTTTCCAGACACATATCCTGCAATGTTGTGCAGGTCTGCTCTAGTGTGTTTAGGGATCTGAGGGATTACAGTATGGGTTATACATAAAAACTATATTAATTATACCTTGAAAAGGTCTTTAGGTTGTTCTGGAGGAGTGATAGACCATGTAAAACAATTGAATCAGAACATCTTAAAATAATAACAACAAAGTAGAGTACAACATTTAAGTAACCGTAAAAGTAGAAGAACCTTTTAATGATAGTATTAACCCTGACCTTCCTTCGATGCAGCAGTAGACTATGCTGCTGTCCTACCCCTCTGCATTATTCTTTGTACAGATGTTCCATGAACCATTTGTCATCTTTCTGTATTTAACTAACATGTTACTCCACTTAAACGTTTGTGTCTAAGTAAAAATATGAAACCATAGAGGGCTGCAGTATGTATTGATTAAGGAGTCTTTCATTGAACAACAAGGTAAAGCAATAAAAAGCCATCCTTCCTGCAAAAGAGATTACTGACAGGTCTGACTAGTATTCGCTGAACAATGTATCTGATATTTCTGAGATACCTTGCTTCCTCTTTGTAGGAAAAGCTCAGTTGTGATTACTGTGCATATGTTGCAGTGAACAGATGGCCAGTCTACACATATTTCAAAGGCAAGTGAGGTTAAAATATGATTTCCATAGAACATAGAATATTAAATTCATGATTGCTCTTTTGGGTGGACAAACTGAATACTGCTATTAGATTTTGTTAGATATGAGATAGAATACATTTATTTACTAAATCACCCCCTACTGTGCTATTTGGCTGGAACAGAGGTGAAAAATACAGATCACCTACATCCTAATACTGTAGGCAGAAAAATCACTGTGGGATACAGGGACCCTGAAGCAAAAGTCACCCTGGTCTGTGCAGATTAAGGGAATCCTAAATATATGTTCACTGTAAAAATTTGGGCTGTTGGAGGGGTTGGAAGGACACAACCCTATGTCCCCTAAGTATTTTAAGCCTCGGGATCAGTCAAGAAAAAAAGGATTTAGGGTTAATGGATACCATCCCTACTAATGGGAACTTATCTGTGTAGACTGGTATCCCAGTATGTTATTACTCCACTTCTAAAGGATACACAAAAACTCAAAAAGGACTGTGGAAAGTTTAATGTTCTGTTCTCCTCTTTGGGAATTCCAAGTACAGCCGAGCATGTGTGCACTGCAATGCACATGGACGTTGGGAGTGGTAGGTCCCTTTAGGACTTTTTCATGCCTGTTGCCTAGCCCAGGCCTGAGGTTGAAGCAAGACCAATCTGCGTTCTCACCTGTGTCTAGTCAATGGCTGAGGTAGGGTTTTTAAATTAGTCTTTCTGTGCACTCCTTGCGTGTGATTCTTAGGGCCACATGTATGAAAACTGTCTAGGTCTAAAACTCACTTTGTTGCCCATAGCAAGCAATCAAAGCGCCCCTTTCATTTTTCCAGAGCAATATAAGAAAGAAAGGGGCGCTCTGATTGGTTGCTATTGGCAACAAAGTGAGTTTTAGACTTAGACAGTTTTCATACATGTGGCCCTTAATGTTTACGGTTTGAGTAGTGTTTTCTGGTTTTGGACTTTGGCTTGACTTTGTCTATTCTTCTGATCCTTGATTTGGACCACCTGTTTTCCTCAACCTTTCTGACCTCTTTCATTTGCTGTCTTGGGGTTTGTTTTCCTACATTTCTCTGATGAAGCAACCTAGGTCTCTTGCAGCCAGGTCCATCCTGTTTGGCAGAGGGCTCTGGTGAACACCAAGAGGTAGTCTTAGACTCTGCCTCCCAGAGAGTGTCTGAGTACAGACAACAGTTTTAGAGTGGCTTTTGTTTGTGTTTTATTTTTTGCCTGTTTATGGAATTGCTTGACTGGCAATTCCATTTCACTAGTGCATAAGTTTATTTTGTAGAGGTAAGCAATCAAATATTCTGTATTTAACATACTCTGCTTGCTTCGTCT
The DNA here is from genome assembly GCA_025379985.1 of Phyllomedusa bahiana. Classification (NCBI taxonomy): domain Eukaryota; kingdom Metazoa; phylum Chordata; class Amphibia; order Anura; family Hylidae; genus Phyllomedusa; species Phyllomedusa bahiana. Next base: position 115,726 of record JAODAL010005891.1, on the reverse strand, counting down.
AGGCAACATATTGGCTCTTTTAGTACTCACATTTAGTGAAACCTTCCCAGGCAAGAATAAGGGCACGGCGTAAACAAAATACCGGTCGGATTCTGTCTTAAGTATCTGGCTGGCATTTTGTCATATTTTGCATGGTGTTGGGGGATAGTTCTGTCTGTGGTTTGCAGATTTGCCCGTCCCCCTCAACCACTGAAATGCACATCTTCCACCTGAAAATTGATTGAACATGTTGTGAGTCTTTCAGAACGCTGGAGGTGTAAAACAAACATCCAGCAGAAATCCGTTCGGTGTGGACTACTGAATGGATTTTCTATTAAAGTCTACGTGGATGGTTGACAGTCGGTTTTCAGATGGTTTGAAAATCTGACCAAAAACCTTGCCGTGTGGATGGACCCTAGAAGTGCTCAGCTACTTTTTGTACAAGTTGGAGAACATTCTCAGGGACTGTAGGTCACTACGTCACGAACAACAATTACACTTTTCTTGATATTCTTAGTTCGTCACTAGTGGACTGCTATTTTCAAAACAGACCATAGATTTCAATGAGGTTTATATGGTTATATATTATTTTGCTAAATTGTTCAGGTTTCAGCCTATTGACAGAGGTAAACAGATTTTGGGCAAAATTGGTCTTGTTACTGGAGTAGTACCTAAAGTTGACTGTCTATAGCATTATTATTGCATCATGAATATGACATTATGTAGCAGATTATTTTCAAGTTATCTAATGTTCTACTGGCAGACATTTATTTTCAATGAATATATAACATTTGGAAAAACTTAAAACCATATGATGTGCACATTATAGAATTAATCTGTTGAAAACATTCTGCAATTATAATATTAACTTGATATTCATAGATATACTGTCTAATGAGAGAAAAACATTGCACACAGAACAGATGGCTTCACAAACAAATTTCAAGTGCAAATAAGGTTAAAAAGAACTATCTGTATTGAACAATATTTACTTGAAGGAAGTTGCAATTAATTTGTCCTAAACAAAGAAAAAAATAAACTTGTAATTGAACTAGAAAGATATTTCTTGTTTTTTGTTATTTTACAACTATACTACTATTGTTCTAGAACGCCATCATATGACAGTAATTTAGTGTTGTCATTGATCTCATTGCATGGTTTCTGTAATTTGAATTACCAGGTGAATAGGACATAAGCTCGGCAAGGGCAATACATGGGCTAGCCCCTGCTATCCCGGCACGCTGAAAACACAATTTTTTTTTTATTCTATGAAAGGTAATCTTAATTTTCATGGAAAACCAAAAAGATAGCAAAATTAAATAAATACATAAGGATAAACTTACACAGATTTGATACAGATTTTCCATCTGTATTTGCGAAAAATGTAGCTACATTGTGGATTTCTAAATACAGTATCTCACAAAAGTGAGTACAACCCTGACATTTTTGTAAATATTGTATTAAATCTTTTCATGGGACAACACTGAAGATATGAAACTTTCATACAATGTTAAGTAGTCAGTGTACAGCTTGTATAATGTCTGAACCACTGGCAACAAAAGTGAGTACACCCCTAAGTGAAAATGGACAAATTGTGCCCAAAGTGTCAATATTTTGTGAAGCCACCATTATTTTCCAGCACTTATTTTCTCTTGGGCATGGAGCTCATTAGAGATTCACAGGTTTCCACTGGAATTCTCTTCCACTGCTCCATGACGACATTATGGAGCTGGTGGATGTTAGAGACCTTTTGCTCCTCCAGCTTCCATTTGAGGATGTCCCATAGATGTTTAATAGGGTTTAGGTCTGGAGACATGCTTGGCCATCCCAGCACCTTTACGCTCATTTTCTTTAGCAAAGCAGTGGTCATCTTGGAGATATTTGGGGTTGTTATCATGTTGGAATAGTCCCCTGTGGCCCAGTTTCCAAAGAGAGAGGATTATGCTCTGCTTCAATATGTCACACTACATGTTGGCATTCATTGTTCCCTCAATAAACTGTAGTTCCCCACTGCAGCAGCACTCATGCAGCCTCAAACCATAACACTCCCACCACCATGCTTACAGTGGGTAAAAAAAGTATTTAGTCAGCCAGCAATTGTGCAAGTTCTCCCATTTAAAAAGATGAGAGAGGCCTGTATTTGACAGCATAGGTAGACCTCAACTATGAGAGACAAAATGAGAAAGCAAATCCAGAAAATCACATTGTCTGATTTGATAAGAATGTATTTGCAAATTATGGTGGAACATAAGTATTTGGTCACCTACAAACAAGCAAGATTTCTGGCTCTCACAGACCTGTAACTTCTTCTTTATATTTTGAATTATTTGTTAAAAGTTATGTTTTATTCCTTCTTGGGTTCATTTTTCACTCTTAAATTTTAGTGACTTCTGTGACCTAGCAGTTGTATCTGAAATCCACAAAATTGCAAAATTGGCACTGTGGAGCCTCTTGGGAAATTTTTAGGAAATAATATTTTAATTCCTTCTCTAGACAACTTATTGTACATATGTAGCTAAATGCATATGATGGAATGATAAGTTAGTAGCGTCTTGCATATAAATCCCATTAATCCTGAAAATTTACTTAGGTCTCTTCAAGTCCTAATTACTCTTGCGGGTAATAAAACAGGTCACTAAGTCTTCTCTGCAACTGGGACATGGCTTAATTAAAATTGGCAAACACTAGTCAACAACTCACTTTTGACCACGTTAAGGTTACAAAGTAAGTGTGATGCATATCACACACATGACGCACCCTAATGTGGTATTGCTACTCAAAGGTCTTTAGCAGGGTAATCCACATAAGAATCTAATGATAAAAATTATTTTCTACTGGGAAATAATGATTTTTACCTTGGTATTTCCCTCTTCATATTTGGATGCTTTTCAAGGACGTGTAGAATCTGATTTGGTCAAATTACATCAACGTATCCATAATCCTCACAATTATTCTCAAAATAATCTAAATAGGTGGAAGTCATTGGCAATAGAGGAGATTAGATCCAATCCAGACATAGTAGTAAGAATGGCAAGGGTGGATAAAGGTGTCTCTGTGGTAGTTTTGGACAATGAATTGTATCGTAGAGAGAACTTATTCTCTGACACAGACACCTACAAAGCTTTAACCGAGGATCCGACTAATAAATATAAATTTTTATTGAAGCATGTTTTGGATAGAGGAGTCCATCTTTGTGTCTTGTCCCAAAATGTAGCAGATAAACATTTTGTTGAACACCCTGCCACTCCGATCTACCATCTCTAACTGAAGTTCATAAGGGGGATTCCTCCCCCTTTTAGACCAATCCAATTGTTGCAGGCATTGACTCTTTTAATGAGAAACTGGGGCTTTGGGTGGATCATTTACTTCAGTCTCTTGTCTGGAAATCCCGACCGGCATGCGCACTGTTTTGCGGCCGTGCACTTGGCCACTGGGGGACGGCTGTTCTCCGCTGTTTGCGGAGAAAAGCCCTCCTCCCTCACGGGTTTTCCATTAAGCCTTCCCCACTGCGCGGGTTTTCCATTAAGGTCCATTTTAAAAGTTGACACCCGGTTTACAGACTGTTTTCAAAACCGAAAAATGTCTGTAAAACAGGGTGAAAACCAGTGCCATGGAGACAAGCCCTAAGAAGTCCAGTATGTTGACTGTACAACTAGCTCTCTCAAGGTACGTATCAGACAACCCCTTTGTGATTCTAACAAATTAGACTGCTTCTTCCTTTCTTTTTGTGGCATTGAAAGGGTGGTTCAATCAGCAAGAGGAGGAGACTTACACAAAAAAGTCCTCAGCAGGGAATCTAGATTGATTTTTATTTTATGTACTAGGGTTTCACTAGGGCTGAACATCAAACAAGATATAAAATACCAATACTAGCTGCTTCTTACTTATACATAGTGTAGTGCTAATAATTAAGTTTTTATTTTATCCATCTACCTGTTACATGCCAGTCATCTTCAGATCACTGATACAATAGAGATCAGTACATAGCAGAACTGCTATGTATTGGTCTCTATGTCAATTGTCACTTACCATGCCCGAGGCATGCCCACATGGCACAGCTGGGCATGGTGACGTCACAGCCCGGAAGCTAATATAAAGCTTCTGGGCTGTCAGGTAAGCAGCCAGCAGCAGTGACAGTGGTGCGGATGCACCGACAGAACACAGAAAGAGCTCACTTAGCTGCGGCACTTAGCTGTGGGTCAGTACATCAAAGCCTTCCAGAGACACTCAAAGCCATACGCTCCATATGTCCTTACTGTGCTCCTTGACTTCTTTATTCATAAATGATTTTTTGAATTGTTACTAACCTCAGTCCCCTGATAACACACTGGTATGTAGAAACATGTTGGGACATCTATACATTTTTTGATAGGATGAAGCAGAGGCTTTTGTGTTAAGGGACAGGTTCGTCCTTCTCGGTAAGGGGTGACTCCAGTTTCTCCATACTAGGGACACGATAGTCTTCCCTAAAGTGGTCTGTAGGGATAGTTTTTTTCTGTGTCTAGGGTAAAATATGTGACATGTCAAGACCTGGTAAGCCTATTTTTAATTATTCGTTTGGAATCATGCAAGTTTAATATTTTAGCATATGTATTTGATAACCCATACTATTGCAAGTGATTCCATCTCATGCATATTGAAAGGACTATAAGTACCTATGTTCAATTCACATTTTTAGTTGGTTCTATATTTTAATATTGAAGTAAAAGTTACATTTTATTTCCTAATCAGACCCTCCAAAAATGTATTTTCTTTGTATTGGATCCTTTTTGGAGTTTGGAGTCTTTCTCTGATTAGTGTTTACTATCAGAAATTGTCAGGTTATTCAGCCTGATGAGCATTAACAACTTTTGTTCTGAGGTCCTCAGAAACCTCTTTTGTTTGTGCTGCGCACTTCCGCAAACATGTTTTGAAGTTCAGACTTTGATACATCCCTGTTCTTTAAATAAAACAATTCGGCCACTCACACCTGGTTGTCAACCCATTCCTTGAAAACACCTTTATCTAATTTAATCTTCAAACTATCTGCTAAAGGTTCACATGTTCTTATCATTCACAGGTATATGATATTTGATCAGTTTCCTCAATAAATAAATCTGATCCTTTTTGGCTCATTTGTTTGACTTAATTCCTGTCTACTTTTAGGATTTGAGTCAAAATCTGATCATTTTAAATTATATTTTTGCAGAAATGTAGAAAATTCTGAAGGGTTCATGAACCGATTAATTCTAGAGCTTGTTACAAAAATGTTGCTGTGTGAATACTGTCTTAAAATCACCTCTAAAATTGCACTTACTATAATCAGCTTTATTTAAGAGACATTATTACTTTCAGGTATATATTTATTTTACATGGCTGTAGGTTAGATATGGAGGAAATACATTTGGGTATGTATGATGATACTATGCTATAATTGAACAAAGTCTACTGCTATCAAGCTTTATTATCAGATGGATGTTATCTCCTGCATCTTGACCCAGATCTCAACCAATCTTCACAGCCTCCTTGGTGAATGTGTCATTTTTATTTTACTTACCTGTCTTAAGAAAACTAAATTCATTTTAGAATTTCAAAGGAAATCGTAAGATGTCAAGTTGATTTGGATTCCAAGTGTACCTTGAAAGAAGATGTTTAAATATTTCTGTAAGTCATCTTGACAGAATAACTGAAGAGTTCACTCAACACGTTCTTTGCTTTGTATAATTATCATCTTCCTCTGAATTATCACTAGCTTTTTTTAAAAGCAAAAGTCTTGAACTAGAACAAAGATACAGTCAATGTGATATGTCAGAGCCCGGAGCAGACATTGATCATTTATAACAATCCCAAAAGGCTTCGTCACTTTGAGAAGTGAGAAATAATGTTAGAAAATATAAGAACGTTCATGAAGATGATAGTACAGCTAGAATTCCTATGCCACAATCAATAAGTAATCCTGTGTAAAAAGCAAGTATTCACTATATTAAAAAACAGGGTAGATATTAAATGTCAGACGTTTTCAATTTCTGGAAAAATTCAACTATACTTTGTAAAATGGCAAATTTAATTCTATGATATAATAATTCAGAGACTGGAAAAAACAGGAAGATAAGGAAGTAGGGACATCAAGCCAGGACCAGTGTTAGGGGTGTGCTACCTACGCATCCACCTGTGTATCAGTCTGATACCCAACTGTAAGCCAAAAAAAAGAACCACACCATAAATATAAATGGCCCAAAAAACTTTATTCAATACCCAGCTGTAACCTCTTTCTGCTCCAGGTGCTGACCATGATGATTTTCAGTTGTGTTGTATCTCCAGCACAGAAGATTGTTTATCTATGCTGCTGACAAACTTTAACCCTTTAGAGGTCTGTAGCCTTCTGTCTTACTGTTTTAAACAATCTGTTAGCAATTTCCCTGTAATTGGATCAGCTAGGAATAGCAGAGCTGATATGCCAAACGACTGCTGTAGAACCACCTACAGCTTAACCAGGAAATAGGAGCCTAAAGTTGGCTGTGAAAAGTAGTCTCTGTGAAACTGCAGGGTGAAAACACCTCTTTTACTGTGTGGTATAGATCAGAGGTTCCCAACCCTAGTCCTCAAGGCACACCAACAGGTCATGTTTTCTGGCTTTCCGTAGCATTGCACAGGTGAAGTCATTATTGTCAGTGCAGTCTGCACAGGTGATATCATTATTGTCAGTGCATTCTGTGGGAGATCCTGAAAACATGACCTGTTGGTGTGCCATGAGGACTGGAGTTGGGGAACACTGGTATAGATGACTAATCACTAATGCACATCAGACTGATTACAACAATACTACATTCAGAGTAGTTCATGCATCATTGTTTTTGTGTTACTAAATTCTGAGAGAATAACTTTATTTTTTCCACTAATGAAGCTAATTTGTGCAGGATGAGTTGATGTTTTCATTGGTACCACACATCCAATTTTTTCTGGAGATGGAATGAACAAAGCACAGCAACTCTGGAGTTGTTTTTATTCTTTTATAGCTTTCACCATGTGGGTTAAATAAGGTAATCATTTATTAGTTTTTCTTTGTTACTCTCACAGCAGTTTTAACAGTTCAGTTTTATCACATTGCACAGTGAATTTATTATTGCATACAGTATTTACTAAAATTGTTTAGACCTTTTTTTGTATTCTCAGTAATGGAATTTACTATGCAATTGCAATAATACTATTCAATAATAGGTATCCTATTAGGCCCTAATAAGTTTATTAAGATTGCACACCAGGTGCCATAACAGCCCATTATTATACAGTGACAACCGGTGTGCGAGAGAGAGAGATTCCTCTGTCCTTCAAATCACTTAAATCCTGTATTTTCTTTTTGCAGTTTAAAATTGGGGCAAATTGATTCTAACGAAGGGGAATTTTTTTAAAAATTTCGGGAAAAACTTTGGTTCGGAAGGGAAGTCGAATTTTTGGGGGTACTTGGGGTGAACAAAAGGGGTGCTTTTAAATTGAAAAAAAAGGCGGGGCGAGCCCCCAGGGCGCAAATGGGGCAAAGAAACCCCTGGGAGGAAAAAGGGGCATAGCTGAAATGACATGTGCAGAGTTTGAACCAATAAAGGGGGACCGGGGGGTTTCTGGGGAACTTTCACCGCACTAAAAAAATTCGGGGCGCGGACGTGGGAGCTCACACTCCTCTACTGTACTAAATCGGGGAAGGGTTGCCCACGGCTTTGTGATACTTTTTTAACGAAGAATGTTTTTTTATACAGCGATTTTTGGGGGGTGCCCCTCCCTTGTTCAGGCCTGTTCCCCTTTAATGTTCTATTTCTGTTTTTTTGGGGGTAGGAACTGAAGTCCGGTGCGCCCCACTGCAGGGCTTTATACTTTTTAATGATATTGCTCACAGCCCATTGAATATAAAAAGGGGGTTTCAAAGGGCCATTTTCCTGTTGTTTTCAAAAAAAGAAACAGCTTTTACAATACAAATCCCCATTCATTTTTTTGGCTGCTAAATTTCTTTTGGAAATTTTAAACACCCGGGGGTTTAATTAAGGTTGTTCTGCTGCTGGGGTGACCCAAGAAACCGTCTTTTTCACCGCCAAAAAATTACTTTTTTCCCGGTACCAAAATTTTCACAAGAAAAAGGGTTAAATTAACAATTTTTTCTCTTTTTGGGTTTTAGGGGTGGGAAAAACCCCAAATTTTGTAACACGTTTCCAAAGCAGTGTTTGTGGCGGGTTTAAATTCTTTTGCGCAATTTCACCCGGGGGTTTAAATTTAAACCGTTGTTTTTCTGCTGGGGTTTGACAAAAATAAACTGTCTTTTTCACCCCCAAAAAATTTAAAATTTTTTCCTGTACCAAAATTTTCAAAAGGGCAAAGGTAAATTAAAATTTTTTTTCTCTTGTTGTGTAGCGTAGAAAAACCAAAAAATTGTAAAAAGTACAAAGCAAGTAGTTTGTGGCTCCCTCAATTATTTTACGAAATTTTTTCGTCCGGGGGTTTAATTAAAAGGTTGTTTTTTTGCTGTGGTGAAAAAAATTTAAACCGCTTTTTCCCCCCAAAAAATTTAAAATTTTTTCCTGTCCATAATTCCAAAAGGGCCAAATTTTAAATTTTAAAAATTTTTTTCTTCTTGTTGTTAGCGTAAAAAACACGAAATTTGTAACACACTACAAAGTAGGGGGTTTTTTTCTGCTCATTCTTTTGTGAAATTTTTCAACCGGGGGTTCAATTAAGCGTTGTTTTTCGGGCTGTGGGGGAACTCCAAGAAACCGAATTTTTCCCCCGTAAAAATTTAAAACAATTTTCCTGTACCAAAATTCAAAGAAAAGGTTTAATTAAAATTTTTTTTCTTTTGTGTACATAGAAAAAACCAAATTGTAACACGCTCAAACTAGTAGTTTGGGGTTGGCTGCTAAATTTTTTTTGGCTTTTTAAACTTCCGGGGGTTTAATTAAGCTTTGTTCGGGCCTGCGGGTGGTGCCTCCCAAAAAAACCCTTCTTTTTCCCCCCCAAAAAATTTTAAAATTTTTCCCTTAAAATAATTACAAGAAAAAGGTTAATTAAAATTTTTTTCTCTTGTTGTGTACGTAAAAAAAAACGCAATTGTTAACCCTAAAAACCCTATAGTTTGGGGGCTGCCCCAATTCTTTTGCGCAATTTGAATGGGGGGTTTAAATTTAAACCGTTGTTATTTTTTGCTGTGGTTAGAAAAATAAACGTCTTTTTACCCCCCAAAATTTTAAAATTTCCCCCTGTACCAAAATTAAACAAGAAAATTTAAATTTACAATTTTTTTTTTTGTTTTTTTTGCGTAAAAAAAAACACAAATTTTGAAAAACCGAAAAAAAAAGCTAAAGTTTGGGGGCTGCTCAATTTTTTTACGCAATTTACGTCCGGGGTTAATTAAAAGCGTTGTTTTTCGCGTGGTGCAAAAATAAACCTCTTTTTAAACCGCCAAAAATTACAATTTTTTTTTAAACCAAAATTAAACAAAAAAAGCAAAGGTTTAATTACAATTTTTTCTTTTTTGTTGTGTACGTAAAAAAACACACAATTGTAACCCCCGCAAAAAACTAGTAGTTTGGGTCTGCTCAATTTTTTGCGAAATTTTGCATCCGGGGGGTTAAAATTTAAAGCTTTTGTTTTTCTCGTGGGACAAAAAAAAACCCGTCTTTCCCCCCAACCCCCAAAAATTTTAAAATTTTTTCCTTCCCATAATTAAACAAGAAAAGGTTAAATTTAAAAATTTTTTTCTTTGTTGTGTAGCGTAAAAAACACACAATTTGAAAACACCAAAACAAAGCTTGTTTTTGGGTTTGCTCAATTTTTTTTCGCAAATTTACACCCGGGGGTTTAAATTTTAAGCTTTTTTTTTTTCTGCTGGGGTTGACTCCAAAAAAAAGTATTTTTCCATTAAAAAATTTTTTCAATTTTCCTGTCCCCTTTTAATTTAACAAGAAAGGGTTTAAAATTACAATTTTTTTTTTTTTGGGTGTTTCTAAAAAAATTTCGGTTTTTGAAACCCCTTAAACAAAGCTAGTAGTTTGAAATGAAAATTTCCCTTTTGCGCAATTTACACCCGGGGGTTAATTAAGCTTTTTTTCTCTGTTGTGGTGACTCCAAAAAAACCTTTTTTTTTCACCGCCAAAAATTAAATTTTTTTGGACCCATAATTAAAACAAGAAAAGGGGTTAATTACAATTTTTTTTTTTGTTGTTTTTGCGTAGAAACACAAAAATTGTACCGCTACAAAGTAAAATTTTGGGGGCTGCTCAATTTTTTCCCAAAATTTGCATCCGGGGGTTAATTAAGCTTGTTTTTTCTGTGGGGTGAAAAAAGAAAACCCGTTTTTTCCTCACCCCCCAAAAATTACTTTTTTCCCCTGTCCCCAAAATTCACAAGAAAAGGGTTTAAATTAAAAATTTTTTCTCTTGTTGTTTTAGCGAAAAAAAACACACAATTGAAACCACCACAAACTCGTATTTTTGGGGCCCTCCCTCAATTTTTTTTGCGAAATTTTTCACCCCGGGGGTTTTAATTAAGGGGTTGTTTTTTTTGCTGGGGGTGCCCAAAAAAAAGTTTTTTTTAAACCCTCAAAAAATTAAAAATTTTCCCTTTTACCAAATTTCAAGCAAAGGTTAATTACAATTTTTCTCTTGTTGTGAGCATAAAAAAAACCACGCAATTTTTAACACCCTAAAAAAGTATTAGTTTGTAGCTGCAAAAATTTCTTTTGCGCTTTTTACACCCCGGGGTTTTTTTAAGCGTTTTTCTGTTGTTTGTGGGTGACCCCAAGAAACCGCTTTTTCACCCCCCAAAAAATTAAAATTTTTCCCTTTAACCAAAATTTCAAAACCAAAGGGTTTAAAATTAAAAATTTTTTCTTTTGTTGTTTGGCGTAAAAAAAAAAGAAATTGAAAACCCCCGCTAAAAAGCTAGTGTTTGGGGGCTGCTAAAATTCTTTTGCGCAATTTACACCCAAGGGTTAATTAACGTTTGTTTTTTTTTCTGGGGTGACCCCAAAAAAAACCCGTATTTTTTTCCCGTCAAAAATTACAATTTTCCTGTCCCCAAAATTTAAACAAGCAAAGGTTAATTACAATTTTTTCTCTTTGTTGTGTAGCATAAAAAAACAGAATTTGTAACAACTCCCCAAAAAAGTATTTTGGGGTGCTGCTAAATTTTTTTTCCCAAATTTTTACTTCCAGGGGTTTAAATTTAAGCGTTGTTCTGCCTGTGGTGCCCTCCAAGAAACCGCCCTTTTCCCGCCAAAAAATTTACAATTTTCCTGTACCAAAATTTTCACAACAAAGGTTAATTACAATTTTTTCTCTTTTTTGTGTAGCGAAAAAAAAACACGAAAATTTAACACCTAAAAAGCTAGTATTGTGGCTCCCTAAATTCTTTTCCCAATTTCCCTCCGGGGGTTTAAATTAAGCGTTGTTTTTCTGCGGGTGGTGAAAAAAATAAACCGTCTTTCTAAACCACCAAAAATTTTCCCAGTAAACTACACAAAAATTTTAAAACGGCACATAAATAATTTTTTTTCCTCCCCCATTTGGGGAAGCGCATTTTTTATATCCAAGGGTTCCCCAACTTCTTAGGGGGTTTTAAACTTGGATTTAAAAAAAAGGGTGTGAAATTTATCATATTCAGATTCTTCATAAAACAGTGTCTGTACATTTTGGGAAAAAAAACAGTTTTCAGACAGAAGGGCAGGCTCTTCACATGCAGGGGGCCCAGAGGCAAAAACCCATTCCGGGCCCGGTAAACAGCACAGAAAGGGGGACGTCGCAGCAGGGGTTCCACTGGGGAAAGGCCAAAAACTCCCGCTGTCATCAGCGACCGTTGTTTTTCACAACCCAAGGGTTTTTCTTGATTGATTAAATAGGCCCATCCAAATCCCCCCATATTACATCCTTAAAAACCCCAACCCCAAAAATCGGGGGAAAAACGTCAGAAAAAAACCCTTAGTTGGCATCCCCCGGGAGGGGGTTTCAGGGGCCCTCAAGTCCTAAACCCCCCCTCTGTCCCATCCAGTCCCTCAGAAAAAGGATCTACAATGTGGCCCTGGGCCGCCAATTTTTGCGGGATGAACAATTTGGGGAGGGCAGCCCGAAAGGCTACGGGGGCCTTGAAGAAAGGGGGCCAATACCCCCTTCTTCGCAGTAGGCGGAAAAGGGTATAGATGTTGAAGTGGCTGGGGGGTCATTTTTGTGGGGGGGTCACCCTCGCATCCCCAAGCCCGGTTGGAAGGAGGACAGCATGACATGAAACCCAAATAGATGATGTTTGTACCCGGGACCGGAAACTTGGGGGGGGTGAAAAAAGGGTTTCATCATCGCGGGAGAAAGGGGGCTTTCAGCTTGAGGTCGGGCAGGGGGGCGCAGCCACAAGTGGGTCTTGGGGCCGGGGGCCCAGCGGGGATAGAAACCGTGTGGGGTCGGGAGCCAAGGGGCCAGGGGGGAAAAAAAAAACCCCTTTTCCCCGGGTCAAAGAAAGTAGCGGCAAAAGGGGCTCAGCGAGGAGGGGGAGGGGCCAGTAGGTTTACTCATGGGGAAAGGGGTTGGGGGAAAAAATTCAGATACCCCGGCCCGGGTGTGGCCCTTTTTTGCTAAGACCCCAAAGGAGTCAAAAATTTTGGGTATATTAGAATCTGTGGGAAAAAGGGGTGAAGGGGGCCCGGGGGAGCTAACTTGGAAAACCCGCCCGGGCGTAAACACATGCAGCGGTCACCACCCCCGGGGGCCCTGGGAAAAACGTTGCTCAGATTTGGGGGGTCCTTTCCTGCCGCCCAGCAACAGCGGGCAGCAGGGGCCCAGGGGCAAAACTCCCTTTTTAAAAAGCCAGTCAAGGTTTCCACCACCTTCAGAAGGGAGTTTGTTTTCTTTGACATCATCTCCCCCCCCAGATGCTCCTCCCTCGTACCTGGCGCCACAAGTCGTTCACAAAGGCGTTTTGGTAAAGGGGACAAAACAGTATGCGCCCCAACCATCCAAAAGGGCAGAAACTGACCGTGTCCTATCCAATTTGTTGGAACGGGCAGTCCTTCCCCTTTTCCCAAAAATGGTGGCCCTCTGCACCGTTCAAAGAATTTTGGCTTTTTGGGGGCCGAGATGGAGGGGTTCCAAAGCCGTAATTTTTTTTTTCCAAAAAAAAGGGCAGTAACAGCATTTCCCAAAAATTTATGTAGAACAGAAGGGGGGGCCTTTTATTGGTTTTTGGTTTTTTTTCCAAAGGGTTCAGGGGAAAAGGGGGAAACGTCGGGGACCCTGAAAACAAACCGTCGGGCCCCAGTAAAATGTCCTTTAGGGGCCCACTGGGTGAATGGGGTTCCTGCCCAGGGAACCCCCAAAAAATTGGGGCCCAGGGAGAGGGCGTTTTTCTCCCCCCACCGTTGAAACGGGGCCCTCCTGCCCAATTCCCCCCCTCCCCCTCCTCCCCACCAAAAAACCCTCCCCTCCCCCAAGTACTGCTCCATTTCCCACATGTTAGGGCACAGGGGTGCAAAAAGTTCAAAAACCTAGTTGCCTCGGCAAAAGAAGTCGCAAAGGGGGGGAAAATGTCCGCTCATGCAGCAAAAAATTCGATGTGTGGCTTTTTTTGCCCCCAACTGCAAATCGGAACCATGGTGGGGGGACAATGGGGGGGAACATGGGCCCCGCGCTGCCCAAGGGGGGATGGCCCATGCCCCTGCATGGCGCATGTTTTAAATTTTGGGTTTTGTAAAAAAGGTCCCTGAAGTTTTTCCACCGTTCTTCAAAAATTCTGAAAAGGGCCAGGAAACTGTGCATGCACTTTCACCTTTCCCTCAAAGCCAGGAACCCCCCTCCCAAATTTGGGCAGGGGTTTAAAAAGGGCCCTTTCCCCCCAAACACCCCTTGATATGGGGATTTTCCCCTTTGGGAATTCCAGCCTGCAATTTTGGCCCAAACTGTATGACAGAAAAAGGGCCCTTTAACGATTTTTTGTGATCCAGGGGGACAGGAGTACTCCCCTGTGTAATTTTTGATGTCAGCCAGTGGAAGCTAAATGCGGGGAACCCCCTTTCCGTTTTTTTAGGCCTTTCCCGGGAAAGGCAACTTATTTGTCAGTCGCCAGGATTTCGGGATGAAAAAACGTCTTTCCCACCTGTTTCCCAGTCCTGGAACAGATGCTGAAAAAATTTTGCCCTGGGCAGGGGACTGGGAAGGGGGCGACTACACCCTCGCGGCCACCTTTTTTCCGGGGTGGACTGAAAGGGAGGGGGAGGAGGAGGACATTGGAGCAGAAGCATTTTTGGGTAAAAAGAGTGGATTTTCAACGCGGGTTACAAAGAGGGGAAGCGGGAGCAGCTGGAGGGGGTAATGGAGATGGGGGAAGACGGGGCAGACCCCCCGCAACCCCCCGTGGCATTTTTACAGTGGGAGGGAGGCAGGGGAGCCCCTCGGATTCACTTGTGCGGGGATGGCCCGCACATGCTGTTTTTGCCTGGTATTTGCACCCAAATGTCAGATCCGGAGAGGGATGACTTTGGTCTCCCCCCTTTTGCCCCTCGCAAACCGGTCCAAAATGGGAGCCTTTTTTCCCCAGCTTTTGAGAGGGGGGAAAAAAACTCAAAAAAACTGTGGGAAATCCTCCGTAGTCAGTTGGCCGCTCCCTATGTGTGACAGGTCAAACCCGGGGGGGGTTTTTTCAGCGCTCAATTTCTTACTGCCGAAAGCTGGGGGGGAAGGGGGAGGGGTGGAGCAGTACCCTCTCCATCAGCAGCAACCTAAGTCCCGGAATCACTTTATGGAACAGCTTCCTTCACCCCCTATGAGGAGGGCAGTCGCCAGCCAGCAGCAGGCCCTGGAACAGGGCCCTGAAAAAAACCCGGTCTTTGGCCCCAAATGGGGCACACTCTCCACCCCAAATTAGAAAAATCCCCTGGGGCTACTGGGGAGCCCCAAAATGGAAAGTGTGGCCCCAACTTGTCGAGTTTTGCATTTGGGGGAGCTGTCCCCCCGGGCCCCGGGCCAATAGTGTGGAAAACAGAGCGGGGGTTCAGTGCCCGGGGGGGGGCCAATTTTTACCCCCAAGGAGAACCCGGGGTTTTTCCACGGGGGAAAGTGGAAAAAATGAACCCTTTTTCAAAATGAAAACAGGCCCTGGATCGCCCCGGGTTCCACACACCAATGCCTTAGGCGTTTAGACTACATCAGCCAAAGAGCCCTCACCAAACAAAGAGAAAATTTTTTTTGGGTTCAAAAACCCTGCCTTTCCCCCCAAAATTCCCGATGCCCCACCCGCCTGAAACCACACATCTTCTGACAGTTTCCCCCCATCTGCCCCCCAACCCTCTTTACCCCGGGACTGGGGATTTTCCAAACCCCCCCTCCAAACTGTGTCATTGTGCCACCAAAGACCCTTTCTGCTGCGCTGTTTCTTTGGGGCTTGACATCCCACTGTTTCTTTTTTTCCACTCTCTGACCCAATACTGTGCCCGCTGCGGGTTTTTGCTGCGCGGGGCACCTCCCCAATGTGTCATTGTGCCACCCTCTACCTAAAAATTTTTGCTCCCCCGCCCGGGCCCTCACCCCCCACTCCTGTCATTGTTTCCCCTCTGTGGGCCCATCCCGTTTTTTGCCCCTTCCAGAAAGTCATTTGCCACTGCCTGGGCCCAAGTTGCTACCGTGACCTCCCCAAAACTGTTTTAATTTTGCCACTCGGGGGCCTACCCCCCTGTTTTTGCCACCTCCGAAAGTCACTGTGCCACTGCCCCGACCTCATGTGCTTGCCCGGACCTCCACACGTGTCATTGTGCCACTCCCGTGGCCTACTCCTGTTTTTGCCACCTCCAGAATTCTTTTTGCCACTGACTGACCCTTCTGCTGCTGCCCGTGACCTCCATACTGTGTCATTGTGCCACTCTGTGGCCTACTCCTGTTTTTGCCACCTCCAGAATGCCATTGTGCCACTGTCTGACCTCATGCTGCTGCTTCCGTGACCGCCACACTGTGTCATTGTGCCACTCTGTGGCCTACTCCTGTTTTTGCCACCTCCATAATGTCATTGTGCCACTCTCTGACCTCATGCTGCTGCTGCCGTGACCTTCACACTGTGTCATTGTGTCACTCTGTGGCCTACTCCTGTTTTTGCCACCTCCAGAATGTCATTGTGCCACTGTCTGACCTCATGCTGCTGCTGCCGTGACCTCCACACTGTGTCATTGTGCCACTCTCTGACCTCATGCTGTTGCTCCTGCTGCCGTCACCTCCACTCTCTGTCATTGTGCCACTCTGTGGCCTACTCCTGTTTTTGCCACCTCCAGAATGTCATTGTGCCACTCTCTGACCTCATGCTGCTGTGGCTGCCGCCGTCACCGCCACACTCTGTCACTGATGTTGCCACCTGAGCTCTCAGCTTGTTTTTTTCCAGCCTTCGCTGCCATGACTTTATCAGGCTACATTCCCGCTTTAGTTTTTTGGTCAGTTTTGCCCTCTGAAGTGCCCAGGGACTTTTAAAGTGAAGCGATTCTAAGAGCGGCGGCAGTCATGTGTGTGTCATACTAAAACACAACATTGTATGAAGACCAAACCAAGCTCCCTTTGCATATTTAAGCATGGCACAACGTTCTACAGCAGCCTGGAAATAGCTGTTTTTTAACGCGATTCGTCCCGAAGTAATTCATACCGAAACGAATTTTGTCGGAAAATTCGGCAAAGTCACCGAATCGAATTTTTGAGAATTTCGCCCATCTCTAATATTGGGTTGTGACTTTCGGCCCGTGCTTGCTTTAGGTTGGACTGATGATGATGATGACATTTGTGGCCATGACTGAGAGGAAGAGGAGGTAAAATCATTGGATGCAGGATGTTATAACCACTGAAGAACAGACTGGCGTCACTCTTCATTACTGAGTCTCACAGGGAACCGAGCAAGCGATGACAGGCCTGGCGGTCCTGTGACCGATGATTTGCTCGCTTTTGTGTTGTCCAGAGCACTGGAAGGAGTGCCTTGTCTCTTACACAAAATCAATCTGTGGTGAAGGGGCCTACATAAAACAATCCCCATTCACTGGTATATACTGTATTTAACACATTTTCCTATTAAACCTTATGCATAACACACATTTCTATGACACATCTCCTTTATGTTGTAACATGGAAAATTTACTCACATGTCATTTCACAATCCCATCTACATGGCACGCAGTACAGGTGAGATAACCCAATTGGAGATACATCAGTAGGCTTAAATACATCTGTGACCCACACGTCAGCTTTAGTTAAATTTGCAATTTTCCCAGCAGGCTTAGACATAGGGGCGTAAAACACCACAGGATGAGATACATCAGCATTCCCCACAACATCCTGCAATACATCCACTGGCTTAGATACATCAGCCTCACAGTGAGTAATCACACCACATAGAATAGGATACATACTCCTCAGGTGTTGGAGTGTTCTTGATAGAAGGAGGGGTGACATGGGGGATCCCATGCTACTCAAATGGGTTTGTGGCAATATGTAGGTGGGGATGGTACCAGGACAGGGATCCCCACTTTTTTAAATCTTGGTTTGGCCCTCTGTTCCAACACATCTTGGGCTATGTGAATTAGATGATTCATTCGCCCAATAACTTTAACCCCTAGGGTGTCTCCAGGAAGCATACTCTTGGGTTTCACTGACTCTGGACACAACAGACGAACTCCAACTTTAGTGTGTGCGCCTTTCTCAGCAGATGGTTCTGTCTGTAATTTATCAGCAGGTACACAGATCTGAGGTTTACAAGCATCTTGACTACGAGTCATGGCTGAGACATACAGACATACGTTAATCTCCACACATCAGGGGCATTATCTAGCTGTACATCCATTCTTATATTCCCCTCCTACATCAGGGAATTTCCCTGAATCAGTGCACAGTACCTGTTGGGAATCACATATCTCCATTGTTTTGGTGTCATTTTGTGAAGGGGCAGAAACATACTGAGACACCATCTCACCAAACTCAGTCCCCAACAACACATTGGTAGAAATAGTATAAAATATTCCCACTTCTCTTACTCCTCTTCCAGCTATCCAGTCCAGACAAATACGAGCCATGGGTACCGGGCCATTTGCGTTAAGTTTTGCTCAGTAGGGCTGGGTTCACACGCCATTTTTCACGCCACATTGTGAACTACGGCATGTATTTTTACAGAGAAAAAAACTTATGTTCCTGTCACTAATTTTATGCAGATTCCACATCGATCCTGTTCTTCACCTCACGTCAGTACAATGAAAATCACATGGAAATTTCATTTCAAAACGCTCACCCCGATGACATGAAATACCTTAGAATACAGTCACCAAAAAATAATCATACATAGACCCCAAAATACCAACGAATCGTTTTTAAAAAAAAAATCACCCTAAAATACCAAGCCCCAAAACAAATTACTCTTAAATGAAAACCATAAATTTCCCAAACCAGACAAAACGTGACCACACTGCTACTATCACTTTTCCCAGGCTCTGAAGACTTATATTAACACCATACAGGACTGTAAGTGGTAATACTAGTTTTTAGTAAATCTCTGCAGAAATATAATTGAATTCCTGAATTACTTAGCGACTTACAGGATGTCTTTCTATCGGATCGTTTTACTTTCCCTTCCTTCCCTCCAGGCCAGACCGGATGATACATGTTGAGGATATTATCGACAAAGTTGAAATCGGGACGTATTTACGAACGGATTTTTAATCACGCATAATTTTGTTAATATCTGTGCACAACTATTAAAATCGCCCCATTTTCGGGCGCTTCCTTCATTTTGCGGCCACAAATCACTTACAGAATAGAGCGGGGGAATGTGGTTGCGACTCATGACTGGGAGGTATGGGTTCGATTGGGGGGGAAAAATTTCATGACCCTGTTTCAATACAGCCCCTTTCCCGTTCATGATCATGTGACAGCGTCTCATAGCGAGGACGTGCGTCTTCCTCTGTCCAAACAGCTTAGCAAACACTCGCGAAATATTCTTTTTTTTTCACAGAGGCACTCACTTTTTGCTGTATCCTTAGTTTTAGTAATCAAATTTGCAGATTTTAGGTAGTTAGGCAGAGGACAATTTAAAGTGGCACTACGCTGTTAAAGTCACCGGGGGTGGCGGGGGGGGGGGTCCGCTGGGCGAACAAGACAAGCTCTATATAATGGATATGGATAATTGTACAGCCAAAAACTTAGACATTGCTGCCTCTATATTAGGGATACAGATCTTTTCTAGTAACTGCAGGTCTATTGTTTAGGTGCAAAAACTCCATCTTCTTATTATCAGTATATTTGAAGATTATGTTTCTTTTTTTCTAGTTTGCCACAGTCCACGCTTGTGGATATAGGCCACTTTGCAGTTACAATTGATCCAGCAATTTTGTAATCACCACAGGTTGATAGGTCGCCATTAAAAATTCCTTTTATCCGTTATTTCAGATACGTGTTTATTTTCAACTCTTTGACAGGACAAGCTTTGTTGGATAGAGCACTTGCAGTTAAATTTGAAATCCAGCAACTTTGTAGTACACACAGGTGTATGATAGGTGCCAAAATTACTTTTATTATCGTAAACATTTCTGACAGGTGTTTTTTCAATTTTGGTCCAGTCAAGCTTTGTTGTTAGAGCTTACTTTGCAGTTAAATTTGTAAAATACAGCAATTTTGTAGTCACACAGGTGGAATGATAGGTGCCAAAAATACCTTTTATATACGTATACATTTCAGATTTCGTGTTTTTTTTTCTCTTTGGCGCAGGCTAGCTTTTTGTTGATAGAGCCCTTTGCAGTTAATTATGAATCCAGCAGACTTTTTAGTCACACTGGTGTACTGATAGGTGCCAAAAATACCTGTTTAATATCGTATTACATCTTCTGACAGGTGTTTTTTTATTTTGGTAGTCAGCTTTGTTGATAAGGGAGGCTACGTTGCAACGTTAATTGAATCCAGACATTTTGTAGTCACCACAGGTGGAATTGTGAGGTGCCAAAAAATACCTTTTTTTTATTCCCGTATACATTTCTGATAGTGTTTTTTTCACTTGGCGAGGCAGCCTGGTTGATAGACCACTTGCAGTTAAATTTGAATCCAACAACTTTGTTCTCACACAGGTTGTAACGATAGGTGCCAAAATACCTTTTATTATCCTAGTATACATTTTCAGACAGGTGTTTTTTTCACATTTGGTATGTCTAGCTGTGTTTGATAGAGCTACCTTCAGTTAAATTTGATACGAATTTTGTAGTCATCCAATGGTGAATTGATAGGTGCAAAATAAGTTTGTCTATCGATACATATTCAGACAGGGGTTTTTTTTTCACTTTTGGTCGGAAGCTTTGTTGTTACGGCTCTTTGCAGTTATATTTGAATTCAGCAATTTTGTTGTCACCACAGGTTGTTAGGTGCCAAAAAATACTTTTATTATCCGTTATACATTTCTGATACGTTTTTCTTTTACTTTGGCGCGGCAGACTTTGTTGATGTGCCACCTTGCAGTTAAATTTTGAATCCAGCAAACTTTGTAGTCACCACAGGTGTACTGATAGGTGCCAAAAATACCGTTTAATATGAATACAATTTACAGACAGGTGTTTTTTTCATCTTTTGGTCAGTCAAGCTTTGTGATAGAGCTACTTTGCAGTTAAATTTTATACAGCAATTTTGTAGTCACACAGGTGAATTGAATAGGTGCAAAAATACTTTATTCATCCCGTATACATTTAGAATAGTGTTTTTTTACTTGGGGAGGTGCTTTGTTGATAGAGCCACCTTGCAGTTAAATTTGAATCCGAACTTTTTAGTCAACACAGTGTACTGATAGGTGCCAAAAATAAATTTTATTATCCCGTATACATTTCCAGAAGGTGTTTTTTTCACTTTTGGTCAGTCAAGCTTTGTGATAGAGTACTTTGCAGTTTAAATTTGAATACACAAAGCGAATTTGTAGTCACCTAGGTGAAATTGATTGGTGCCAAAAACACCGTTTATATCCGTTATTACATTTCAGACAGGTGTTTTTTTTTCACTTTTGGTCTAATCAAGCTTTGTGATAGAGCTATTTGCAGTTAAATTTTGAATAAGCAACTTTTGTAGGTCACTCATGGTGAATTGATAGGTGCCAAAACATACCCTTTTATTATCCGTTTACATTTCAGAGATACGTGTTTTTCTTTCTACTTTGGCCGCTGGCCGCTTGTTGATAGAGCCACCTTGCAGTTTAAATTTGATCCAACAACTTTGTAATCACACAGGTGTTACGATAGGTGCAAAATACCTTTTATTATCGTTTCATTTCAGAAGGTGTTTTTTTCATCTTTTGTCAGTTCAAGCTTTGTTGATAGAGTACTTTCAGTTATTTTTGATTACAGCAATTTTGTAGTCAACACAGGTGAATTGATAGGTGCCAAAAAATACGTGTGGTTATCCGTATACTTTCGACAGGTGTTTTTTTTCACTTTTGGTCGGTCAAGCTTTGTGATAGAGCTACTTTGCAGTTAAATTTGAATACAGCAAATTGTAGGTACAAGGTTGATAGGTGCAAATAATACTTTTTATTATCCCGTATACTTTTCAGATAGTGTTTTTTTCACTTTGGCGCAGCCAGCTTGTTGATAGAGCCACTTGCATGTTAAATTTTGAATCAGCAATTTGTAGTCACACAAGGTGTACTGAACAGGTGCCAAAAATACCGTTTATTATCCGTATACATTTCAGCACATGGTGTTTTTGTCACTTTTGGTCTGTAAGCTTTGTTGATAGAGTTCTTTGCAGCTCTAAAGTGATTACACATTTTCTGTAGTCATCCACAGGTGCAAATGATAGGTGTCAAAAAATACGTTTATTATCCGTCCATACATTTCAGACCAGATGTTTTCTTTCTTTTGGTCAGTCAAGCTTTGTTGTAGAGCTACTTTGCGTTAAATTTGAATAAGCAATTTTTAAGTCATCAGGTGAATTGATAGGTGCCAAAAAATACTTTTGTTATCCGTGATCATTTCAGATAGTGTTTTTTCACTTTGGCGCAGGTTGCTTTGTTGGATAGAGCCACCTTGCGTTAAATTTGAAATCAGCAATTTGTAGTCACCACAGGTTGTATGTTAAGTGCCAAAAATACCTTTTATTATCTGCTAACATTTCGAGACAGGTGTTTTTTCCTTTTGGTCAGTCAAGCTTGTTGATCTGAGCTACTTTGCAGTTAATTTGAATTACAGCCACTTTTGTAGTCACCAAGTGAAATTGAATAGTGCAAAAAATACCTTTCTTATTATACCGTATTCATTTCTAGATAGTGTTTTTTTCTCTTTGGCACAGGCTCCGCTTTGTTGTAGAACACTTGAGTTAAAGTTGAATCAGCAAACTTTGTAGGTAACCACAGGTGAATTGATAGGTGCAAAAAGACGTTTTATTATCCGTATACATTTCAGATACGAGTTTTTTTCACTTTGGGAGGCCAGCCTTGTTGATAGAGACACTTGCAGTCTAAATTTGAATGCAACAAACTTTTGTACTCAACCACAGGTGTACGATAGTGCCAAAAATACCTTTTTTATCGTAACATTTCAGACAGGTGTTTTTTTCATTTGGTCTGTCAGCCGTTGTTGATAGTGCTATTTGCAAGTTACATTTGAATACAGCAATTTTGTAGAACAAGGTGACTTGATAGGTGCCAAAAATTACCGTTTATTATCCGTATACATTCTCTGGACTGGGGTGGGTTTTTTCATTTTGGTCAGTCAGCTTTGTTGATAGAGCTACTTTCTGTTATATTTGTATTCAGCAATTTTGTAGTCAACAAGGTGAATTGATAGGTTGCCAAAAATTACGTTTATTTCCTTTACATTTCAGGGACAGGTGTTTTTTTCACTTTTGTCGGTAAGCTTGTTGATAGAGTAACTTTGACAGTTAATTTTTATACAGCAATTTTGTAGTCACACAGGTTGATAGGTGCCAAAAAATACCTTTTATTATTCCAGTATACATTTCAGATATGTGTTTTATTCACTTGGCCGCAGGGCTAGCTTTGTTGATAGAGACACCTTGCAGTTTAATTTGAAACAGCAAACTTTGTAGTCACCCAGGTGTACTGATAGTGCCTAAAATACTTTTATTATCCGTAAACATTTAGACAGGTGTTTTTTTCATTTTGGTTCAGTCAAGTTTAGTTGATAGAGCCTACTTTGCAGTTAAATTTGAATATCAAGCAATTTTGTAGTCACACAGGTGAATTGTAGGTGCCAAAAATACTTTTTATTATCCGTATACATTTAAGATTCGTGTTTTTTCACTTTGGCGTGGCATGCTTGTTGTTAGAGCCCCTTGCAGTTATATTTGATTTCCAACAACTTGTGTTACTACCACAGGTTGGACCGATAGGTGCCAAAAAAACCTTTTATTATCCGTATAAATTTAAGGACAGGTGTTTTTTTCTTTTTGGTCAGTCAAGCTTGTCTGATAGTAGTCTTTGCTCGTTAAATTTGAATACAGCTCATTTTGTAGTCACCTCAGGTGATTGTTAGGTGCCTAAAATACGTTTTATTTTCGAACTATTTCAGCCAGGTGTTCTTTTGGCACTTTTTGGTCAGTCGAGCTTTTGTTGATAGAGCTACTTTCAGTTAAATTTGTATACAGCAATTTTGTAGTCCCATCAGGTGAATTGATAGTTGCAAAAATACAGTTTATTATCCGTATACCATTTCAGACAGGTGTTTTTTTTTTCACTTTTGGTCGGTCAAGCTTTGTGTTAGAGCTACTTTGCAGTTAAATTCTTAATACAGAATTTTGTAGGTCACCAAGCGTTTGATAGGTGGCCAAAAAAATCCTTGTTTTATCCGTTACTTTTCAGAGACGTGTTATTTTTCACTTTGGGCAGGCCAGTTTGTTGATGGAGCAACTTGAGTTAAAATTTGAATCAGAAAACTATGTAGTCCACAGGTGTACTGATAGGATGCCAAAATTCCTTTGATTATCGTTTACATTTCAGACAGATGTTTTTTTCACTTTTGGGCGGTAAGTTTTGTTGATAGAGCTTATTTGCTGTTAACTTGAATTCCGCAATTTTGTAGTCACCAAGGTGAATACTTGATAGGTGCTATAAAATACCTTTTTATTTTTTATCCCGTATAATTTCCAGATACAGTGTTTTTATCTCTTTGACGCAGGTAGTTGTTGATCGAGCCACTTGCATTAATTGATATCCAGACTTTTTAGTCACCACAGGTGTAAACAAAAAAACTGATAGTGCCCAAAATACTTTTTATTATCGTATTACATTTTCAGACAGGTGTTTTGTTTCACTTTTTGGTCAGTCAAGCTTGTTGATACCAGTACTTGCAGTTAAATTTGAATACCGGAATTTTGTAGTACCACAGGTGAATTGATAGGTGCAAAATCACGTTTACTATGCCTTAGACATTTAGACAGGTGTTTTTTTCCATTTGGTCATCAAGCTTTGTTGATAGAGTACTTTGCAGTTAAATTATGGAATACAAGCAATTTTGTAGTTACCACAGGTGAATTGTTAGGTGCCATAAAATTCCTTTTATTATCCCTTATAATTTCAGGATACGTGTTTTTTTCACTTTGGCGCAGGGCCAGCTTGTTGATAGAGCACCTTGCAGTTAAAATTTGAATCCACAACTTTCGTATCACAACAGGTGTACCGAAGTGCCAAAACTACCTTTATTTTCCGTATTCATTTCAGATACAGGTGTTTTTTTCACTTTTGGGTCAGTCAAGCTTTGTTGTAGTGTACTTTCGTTAAATATGAATACAGGCAATTTTGTAGTCACACAGGTGAATTGAATAGGTGCCAAAATACCGTTTGTTATCGTATACATTTCAGAAGGTGTTTTCTTCACATCTTTTGGTCGGTCAAGCTTTGTTGATAGAGATACTTGAGTTAAATATTTGACCAATACAGCTAATTTTGTAGTACAACAGGTTTGATAGGTGCAAAAAAATACCTTTTATTATCACGTAACTATTTTAAGGCTACGTGTTTTTTTCACTTTGGGCAGGCCAGACTTTGTTGATAGAGACACCCTTCAGTTAATTTTGATCCAGCAACTTGTAGTAACAAGGTGTACAGATAGGTGCCAAAAATTACGTTATTTTCAGTATAAATTTCAGACAGGTGTTTTTTTCTACTTTTGGTCAGTCAAGTTTGTGTTAGAGCTACTTTGCAGGTTAATTTGAATACAGCAAGTTTGTGTCACAACTGGTGAAATGAGAGGTGTCAAAATACCGTATTATTATGTATAACATTTCAAGACAGATGTTTTTTTCCACTTTTGGTAGTCAAGCTTTGTGATAGAGCTACTTTGCAGTTAATTTTGTATACGCAATTTTTAAGTCTCCACAGGTGAATTGATAGGTGCCAAAATACCTTTTGTTATCCCGTAACATTTAGTTACGTGTGTTTTTTACTTTGGCTGCTGGCTAGCTTTGTTGATAGAGCCACCTTGCAGTTAAATTTGATCAGCAACTTTGTAGTCACCAAGTGTACTGTTAAGTGCAAAAATACTTTTATTATCGTGTAAACATTTCAGGAAGGGTTTTTTTCTTTTGGTCAGGTAAGCTTTGTTGATAGAGCTACTTTTGCGTTAAATTTGAATACGAATTTGTAGTCAACAGGTTGAATTGATAGTGCCAAAAAATACTTTATATTATCCGTATACATTTTCCAGTACGTGTTTTTTCACTTTGGCACAGGCTCGTTTGTTGGATTGAACCACCTTTGCAGTAATTGAAATCAGCAACTGTAGTCACATAGGTGAATTGATAGGTGCCAAAAATTACTTTTTATTATCGTATACATTTCAGATACGTGTTTGTTTTACTTTGCGAGGCCAGCCTTGTGATAGAGCCACCTTGCAGGTAAAATTGAATCAACAACTTTGTACTCACAAGGGTACGATAGGTGCCAAAAATTACCTTTTATTATCGTATACATTTCAGAAGGTGGTTTTTTCATTTTGGTCAGTCTAGCTTTGTTTTATTGACTACTTTGAGTAAATTTGCTATCAGATTTTTGTAGTCTCCAAGGTGAATTGATAGGTTGCCAAAAATACGTTTTTTTCCGTATACATTTCAGACGTGTTTTTTCACTTTTGGTAGTCAAGCTTTGTTGTTGAGCTTTTTCAGTTAAATTGGAAGACAGCAATTTTGTAGTACCACAGGTGAATTGGATAGGTGCCAAAAATACCGTTTTTTATCTCATATAATTTTCAGAAAGGTGTTTTTTTCACTTTTGGTCGTAGCTTTGTTGATAGTGCTACTTTGCAGTTAAAATTTTCAATACTAGCAATTTTGTGTCACCACAGGTTGATAGGTCGCCAAAAATTCTTTTTTTTATCCCGTATTACATTTCAGATATGTGTTTTTTTCCTTTGGAGCAGGCTAGCTTTGTTGATAGAGCCCACCTGCAGTTTTTATGTTTAAATTTGAAGCCAGCAACTTTGTAGTCACCACAGGTGTTCTGTAAGTGCCAAATAACTTTTATTATCCGTAAACATTTCAGGACAGGTGTTTATTTTCACTTTTTGGTCAGTCAAGCTTTGTTGATAGAGCTACTTTCGCAGTTAAATTTGAATAAGCAATTTTGTAGTCCACCACAGGAGAATTGTAGTGCAAAAAAATTATTTTTATTATCCGTATCCACTTTCAGATAGTGTTTTTTTCACTATGGCGCCGGCCAGCTTGTTTGATAGAGCCACCGTGCAGTTAAATTTGAATCCAACAACTTTGTACTCATCCACTGTGTAGATTAGGTTGCCAAAATACTTTTATTTATCCTTATACATTTCAGACAGTGTTTTTTTTTCACTTTTGCGTAGTAAGATTTGTTGATAGAGCTACTTTGCAGTTTAATTTGATTACATGCAATTTTGTACGTACACAGGTGAATTGATAGGTGCAAAAATACCGTTATATTACTCCGGATACATTTCAGACAGGTGTTATTTTTCATTTTTGGTCAGTCGAGCTTTGGTTGATAGAGTACTTCAGTTAAATTTGAATACAGCAATTTGTAGTCACCACGAGGTGAATTGATAGGTGCAAAAATACGTTTATTAATCACGGCAGAGCCACTCAGGATTGATACGCTATGTTGGCTTAACCCCCCAGGGAGATGGGTAGTTTTGATTGACGTAAAGTCGTGATGAGAATATAGACGGTCGTTGAGTTCTACATTTATGACAGTGTTTTTTTCACTTTGGTCGGTCAAGCTTTGTTGTAGGCTACTTTGCAGTTAAATTTATTACAGCTATTTTGTAGTCACACAGGTTGATAGGTGCCAAAATTACCTTTTTTATCCGTATACATTTCAGGACGTGTTTTTTCACTTTGGGCAAGGCCAGCTTTGTAGATAGAAGCCACTTGCAGTTAATTTGAATCAGAACTTTGTAGTCACCACAGGTGTCTGATAGGTGCCAAAATACTTTTATTATCCGTATACATTTCAGAAGATGTTTTTTTTCACTTTTTGGTCGGTCACAGTTTTGTTGATAGGAGCTACTTTGCAGATTAAAATTTGTATACCAGCAATTGTGCTAGTAACCACAGAGTGAATTGATAGCGTGCCAAAATACCTTTTATTATCCGTATTACATTTCAGATACGTGTTTTTTTCACTTTGACGCAGGTAGCTTTGTTGATAGACCACCTTGCAGTTAAATTTGAATCCACAGAATTTGTAGTCACACAGTGTGAATTGCTAGGTGCCAAAAATTACGATTTATTTCCGTATACATTCTGACAGGTGTTTTTTTCACTTTTGGCAGTTCAAGCTTTGTTGATAGAGATCCTAGCACTTAAATTTCACTCCGAATTTTGTTATGATTGAGGATTTGAGAATAGCTGTGATTTGCCGTCGTTTAATAAGAGACATTTCCAAAAACTCTTTCCATACCTTCTCAAATTTTTATCTTTTGAATGGAGCGAAATACAGGTGGTCATGCGAGCAAGAGGGGGTAGGACATGGAGGTAGAGGTACGAGAGAAGGTTGTCTTTCCAGTGCTGGCGAAAACGCTATGCCAGCGGTTCGTCAGTGGTGGACGTCAGGCCTGTATCGTGGGTCAGAGGCCTGTGAATCTCATAAGAAACAGCGTCGGCCAATTGTTCTTCAGTGGTTAATGCACCTGATCAGCAGTCTTACTCCTGTCCTCCAGTAATGGCCTACAAATGTCGTCATCAGCATCATCAGCATCGTCCAACATTGAAGCGAAGGCAGCCCAAATGTCAATCGTGTACCACACTGTGGTTAATCCATTTTATGAAGACTCTTTGATGACAAAAATGCGGTTGGGGTAGAAGGCATGTTAATAAGATCAAGTGGTCAAAGATGAGATTTTCTCTGCTTGACGCCCAGTATGTGCATCAGAGGAGGAGAAGGAAAGAACGGGGGGGTTTTTTTTTTAATCGCAAAAATCCCGGGCGGTCGGGCAAGCTTGAGGCCCTTTTGCTTGTAGCCCGCAGCTCTGGATGCAGAATGTCAGGACGGATGAAGTCACCTGTGTTGATGATGATGTGATGACGAAATTGCGGATCCAAGTGGTCTTTGCAGAGAATTGCTTGCGAGCATTCATCACTGGACGAGGAGGAAGACGATGGGGTAGTGTCAGTACGGGTCCCGCTCTCAAAAAGGGAGAGGGCGGTCGCAGAAGTCTGCTGATATGATTCCGCCAGCCACGGTCAGCGCAAACCCGCTCCTCGCTTATCGCCGTCAAAAAGGTCATGGAACTCTCAAGCCTGGGCCTTCTTTTGAGCAAGCCTCTGATTCACCCAGCGATTTCATATGCCGCCTTTGCCGTAAACGCATAAGTAGAGGCAAGAATCTTAGGTGTTTAACCACCACCAACATGTCTAGTCACATGCAGCGAATGCATGAGTTGAAAATGGAGGCAACACTTGGCCAAGAAAGGCCAGACCAAGGCCGGGCCTCCAACCACTGTCACACCCCTCCTCCTCCTCCGCCACCACCAAGCGTTCCTCAGCTGCCCATGTCTCTCAGAGTCATGATCAGGGATCAGCCTCCGCTTCAGCCTCTACCGTCGCCGAGTACCATCCAGCACCCCCAGAGCCCCATCCTTCCCTTCTCCTTCCCCCTTTTAAAGGCCTGCCCCCGTACAGCGGCCAGTCTAGCAGCACCCTTTCTGTTTCCCGTTTGGGAGCAGAAGAAAACTTTAACCCAAACCCCCAAAGCCAAAGCCTGAATGTCGGATTGCCGGGCTTTTGGCTTGGAAATGTTCCCTTTCGTCTGGTGGCACAGAGGGTTCCACCACGTCAGGGCCCTTGCTCCCCCCAATACAGATCCGAGCGGGCATTTCTTTGCAGAAAACCCACCCCTGCCTTGCCGCACGTGTCATCTAAAATTTTAAAAGCGCGTTGTCTGCATTGTGTCGGAAAAGTCCTTTGAACCGAAAATGGATAGTAAGCACGGCAAAGGGCGCTAATCTCTGTGACGCTCACTGGGTGGCTGGGTGGGTTCTGGGGGTGACGGTGGCTCTCAGGCTGGCGCGCTTTTTTAAACCGCAGGGTGTCGGGGCTCTTTCACCCAAGGTCCTTGGTGGACACGTGCCCGGGAAAAAACCAGGCCGTGTTGAATTAATCTGCTGGAACCCCCACCACAGGTAGGAGCTGTGGGCTCTCTGCAAGGGGGACCGGCTCGGTTGGGGAAAAGAGCCTTGTGCCGGGGGAAGGTGGGTGGTAAGGGCAAATTGCGGGCCCCCCTTAAGATCGGTAGGCTGGAGCACATCCCCGTCTTCTTTCTGGCACAGGCGGCGTGACATCATCACGCCGCAGAGCCAAACTCACGCTGCCTGTGCTGTATATCAGGGGCCCGAGGCTGTTGTGTCATCGGAGTTCTCCGCTGGAGGGAGCGCACGCCTCTGCCCCCGGGACACACATACAGCGGGAAGAGACTGTCAGCGTCCAGGCCCAGCAGGGGCCCTGGGGGCAAGGTTTTGGGGGCGCAGGAGTTTTATATGGGCTTGTGCCCGGAAAAAAGCCCGCCTCCACTGAGATTGTAGGTTGCATTTGTTCTTCCCCTAAGTCCTAGCCGCAAGGAAGACAGAAAGGGCTGCCCCAAGGGGATTTGTTGAAGTAGGGACACTTTTCTTCTTATGAGGACAAGTGGCACTAACAGGTCCCACTAACCACGTCACTGTGTGATCAAGGGCTCTGTTTGAGCCAGAAATGCATAACCTAACACTAAAATCCTTTATCTGAGCTTTTTATCAGTTTGCATAATAAATCTGTTAAAAAATGTAACATATGTTGGATCATTCACTTGGGGGTATGGGTGGAAGGAACAAAGTGGATTGTGGGGCCTTAGGAGAAAATTTTTTTTTGGGGGCAGACGCCTTAATGAGTCCAGTCTGGCATATATGTCGTCCAAAGGGTGAGCATATCTACATTTTCTTTTTTGTATAATACCTAGTCAATGGGATATACTGTATATAACACATTTTCCTATTACACTATATACATAACACACATTTCCATGACAGTGGTAAAACCCCTTTAAGGACCAACAGTGATTAGGTCCAGTGCAATTGCTAATAAGATGTTAAATATTTCTATTAACATTACCACAAATATGTCAATCAAGAATTGGTAAGACCTATTGTCATGTTTTCACAGCGGGTACCCACTGTTCCACTACTGGGCTTCCGCCGAGGGGACGAGACTAAGCTGCTAGGGGGTTCTTCACAGAGTCTTTAATGGTAAGGATGGCTAACACCCGATGGCCGCCAGGTGCGACCTCAGAGCGGTCCCCGGCAGTGGCAACTGACCAGGACAGGTCAAAAGTGCCCATGCGAAAAAAGGAATGAAAACAGCTCACTTACTTGGTGGTTTGTGGACTTAGTATATGCGGTGCTCGGACGCCTGAACAACTCCTCCTCAGGCAGATAAACAAATTTTCCTTCTGTTACTGCTCCTGCAGTGTCCGGCAAACAACGCTTACAATGACTCCAGGAGCTAGCCATCTTCTTAAAAACTTGTTACTTTATTGATACAAAGTTTAAAATACATGGCAGGGAGTAGTTACCCAAACTCTATAAATGATTACATGCTCTTGGCACATTACATGCTCTAAATAGATAAGGGTATGTTCACACGATGTATTGCAGCGCATACAGTATGCGCCGCAATGCATTGTGTGTCTCGGGAGCTCGTGCTGACCAGCGTGTACTCCCGTGGCACGGGGGAGCCGGCAGCTCGCCAGCCCCATAGACATGTATTACTCGTGGCGCATGTAACTCCCTGCGCGTACAATATGATCGTACTGTACGAGCGGGGAGAGGAGGCGTAATCCATAGTTCTCTATGAGAACTATGGATTACCGTCATTTTGGCACGCATCTCGCCCGTATTAGAGTGCATAGAGTGCAGATACGCAGCGAAATGCCTGCCTAAAGTGAAAGGAAAGCCTAACAGTGTATCAATAAAGTATCAATAATGACCTTTGTTATGAGTTACCAAAGACATTTTAATGCCAGTGTAGATGTTTAGGAAGGAAGTCAGACACTAGCTGTTTTATTCGGTCATGTGCAGTAGAACCGCTGACCTTTAAATATCATAAAAAACGCATACCATACTAACCGGAGTTTAAGAATAGTTAGAGGTGTTTTTCTTTTTAGTACTGACAAGCTGACCAATGAAAGATGCTTATTAATGATTATTAATGAGGTGATTGTTATAATACATGAATAATAATAAGAGGTGTTGCTAAGAAAGATGATTATACTGTATTGTCCAATAACAATATATTTGTTTTGCATAAACCACTGAAAGTTTATAAAACTGCTTGCCAAGCTTTTAATAAAGGAGAAAGGATGTACCGACATTTTGGAAAATGTCTCTTGTTCTTTTGACATTGTATGTACATACAAATTTATAACTTGGACACTGCACAAAGCTGGAAGATATTTTAGTCTCCTATAAGAGAACACATGCCAGGAACCAGACAGACAGACAAGGACCCAACAGAACACAGACAAAAGCCAAGGCAAACACCACAGGAACATAGACTAGAAACACAGGACAGAGCATAAAACAGAACACAGACAGACTGGACAAAACCCAAGCACAGAAGATATGCTAAGCAAGGGTAAGCCCCATAAGTGTGAGCGAGATTGCTTAATAAAGCACCAGGTGTAAGAGCAGGGCCGGGACAACGGGTAGGCAGAGGAAGCCGATCGCCTAGGGCGCCTGCCTCTGCCTGTCCTTAAGGGGCGCAGACAGGGGCCCTGAACCTCCCGGTCTCCAGGCCGCTGCCATGGGCCTGTAGCACCGACTGGCCCTGCTGCCCTTCAGCTGCATGTGTGTCTGCTGGACGCCCATACCGCTGAGGGCTTCTGCGGAGCAGAGAATGAGCGCTCCCTGCTCCGCAGACAGTGTCGGACCGGCTCCCCGGAGGATCGTTGGATCCTCCGGTGAGCCACGGGTCCGACACAGCGGGGCCGCCGGGTCCTTATAGCGCTGAGGACCTGCCGCAGCCCCTTGCAGCTCAGCTGGGCAGCGTCGCGATGAAGTGATGTCATCGCGACGCTGTCTCTCCTCAGACGAACAGCCCATCATAGGCCGTGCGCCCGAGGAGCTGCCGGAGGAGCGTCCCGGCGCTGGCGATGTGATGACGTCACCAGTGTCCTGCAGAAGAGAAGCGCGCGGCCGGGAAGCAGGTAAGGTGAGTATTAAAGTTGTTATT
This sequence comes from Phyllomedusa bahiana, assembly GCA_025379985.1. Taxonomy (NCBI): domain Eukaryota; kingdom Metazoa; phylum Chordata; class Amphibia; order Anura; family Hylidae; genus Phyllomedusa; species Phyllomedusa bahiana. The sequence goes on along the minus strand of JAODAL010005891.1, from coordinate 83,078 downwards.
TTTAAGTGCCTGACTGCCTCTATATGCCTGCCTCAGTGCCCCCTATATATACCTGCCTTCCAGAGTGCCCCTATATATACCTGCCTGTGTGCCCCCTATATATGCCTGCCTCTGTGACCCTATATACCTGTCTGTGTGCCCACTATAACTATATATGCCTGCCTCTGTGCCCCTATATTCCTGTCTGTGTGCCCCCTATGTCTATATATATACCTGCCTGTGAGCCCCTATATACCTGTCTGTGTGCCCCCTATATCTATATATGCCTGCCTGTGTGCCCTTATATACCTGCCTGTGTGCCTCTATATACCTGCCTGTGTGTCCCTATATCTATATGCCTGCCTGAGTGCCCCTATATATACCTGCCTCAGAGCTCCCCTATATATACCTGTCTGAGTGCCCCTATATATACCTGCCTGAGAGCCCCTATATCTATATACCTGCCTGAGAGTGCCCCTATATCAATATACCTGCCTGAGTGACGCTATATTTATATATCTGCTTGTCTAAGGGTACAATATCTATATACCTGCCTGATTGAGGGGCCCATATAAAACTGTCTAACTGCAGGGACCTATATAGCTTCCTATCTGAGGGGACGTATATACCTGTCTAACTGAGGGGACATATATACCTGTCTAACTTAGGGGACTTATGTACCTGTCTAACTGATGGGGACTTATATACCTGTCTAACTGAGGGACTTATATACCTATAAGTAAGGAGTTGCTGGAAATGAGAGGATTCTAAGATATTTGTGTCCAAATCTGCAGGGACGAGTATTGGCCAGGAGCAATCAGAAATAAAGGTGTGAACCGGATGGAGAAGAAAAGGGAAAGTAAACGACGCTGATCAAAAAATGATTTCTCAGTGAGTCACTAAATGTACGTCAGCGTAATCACTTCATTTCTGCAGAGTGTCTACATACAACTAAATATCTATCACTATATGGTCACTGTATGGCGGTAATATATGTCTTTTAGAGCCTGTGTAAAGCTGATGTGATGGTTGTGTTTGCTCAGGGTCTGGCAGGATTATTTGAGCCTTTAGTAATAGTTTTGGGTCTTGGTTTTGTAGGAGTGTTTTTAGTAACAATCATTTGTCTGGTAGATTTGCTCCATGTATCGGTGGATTATTTAGTGACTGTTATTTAGGGGTATCACGCCCGTTTATATGGAGGGGAGCACTTTTTGAAAAAGCAATTTTTCAGCTCTGATTTTCATTGGTTCAGTGGGTGCTGAGGGAGATGGACAAGGGTCTGTTTGGAATGTGCAGAAAATTAGTGACCAGGAACAGAAGTTTTTTTCTATGTAACAATACATCCGCAGTTTAAAATGTGGCGTGAAAAATTCCTTTAGGACCCTAGCAACGCCCCTGGGCGCAGGTATGACTGGTAAGAAGTTACTAAGTGGGAGAGAGTAACTGGTGCAGGGGACAGACTGGTGCAGGGGGGAGAGAGTAACTGGTGCAGGGGGGAGAGAGTAACTGGTGCAGGGGGACAGGGCCTGGTGCAGGGGGGGGAGAGTAACTGGTGCAGGGGGGGAGAGAGTAACTGGTGCAGGGGGGAGAGTGGTGCAGGGGAGAGAGGGCCTGGTGCAGGGGCGGGGGGCGAGATGGCCTGGCGCAGGGGCGAGAGGAATTGGGGGGGGGTGCACCGAAATGCCTTGTCCCAGCCCTGTGTAAGAGGATTGGCTAGAGAAGCCTACACAGGATAAATCTCAGCAGGATGCTGCCACACCTCCCCTAGTAGACAGGAGAACAGAGGTAGCCTCATAGTGCATACAGCATGGCCAAACAAACAGGAAAAGCCGCATTGCAAATGCAAGACGTGACAATTATGAGAATTAGTAAGACTTTTAGACAAAAGACCTGCACTGCACGTCAACCGGAGGTATCTTCTCAACAGAGTTTTACATATTCTGATGCTGAACCTTCTACTATCATCACTAGAGTGTCCTCACAGTATTAAGTGGGAAAGACTGCTTAGATATCAAGTCAGCTTGCCTAGAATCACACAGGTTGCATAAACCTGAGTCACATTATTATAACCACAAGTTGATATTCAGATTTTGTGCACGCTCAACAGCTAGATGGGCTGAGGTTGACTCGCAGGTTAAGACAGGTATTTGGAGGAATGCTGACTGCAGTGCATCATACAGCTGCTGGAGGGTGCATGTGGGAGGGTCCATAGAGTGAACAAAATAATTGGGTGGTCACACAGATGCTCAGCTGAATTCAAGCCTGGAGAATTAGGGGGCAAGATTAGTACTTTAAAGTCTTGATCATAGTCTTCTAACCAATATTGTACATTTATAGCTATGCGACATGTCGCATTGACTTGATGGAAGATTCCCTCTGCTCCAGGGGAGACAATCAGCATGTATGAGTGTATGTGATCTGCAAGGATGGATTTATACCCAAATAGCTAAAGAGTGCCTTCCACATGAATTAGTGGGCCCAGGGAATCCAACATTTCTCAGATCATAACACTGCCACCAACAGCAATGGTTTCAGAGTGTTTGCTGTTTGATGTGTCTCATCTGACACACAAACATTCATCTGTTCAATGAAGCAGAAAACGTGACTCTTTGGAGAAGGTAATCCTTTGCCAATCAGCAAAGGTCCAATTTTAATGCTGCTGTGAAAATTGAAGCCTTTTCTGCTGATGAATCTATGTTAACGAGTTGCTTTGGAGGCCCAAATGCAGTAGGGCGCACTAAACTTGTAGCCCCCTGGTTCATATTGGTGTTGAGGTACTTCACTGTAGTCTTTAGGTCCACCCTTGTGCAACTTCATAGCAGACATTCACTTTTCACATCAATGGCTCCGTAGTATCCACATCACTTATCCGCAATGGTGTCATTTGTACACTCACTATACACCCTTTGCCCAAAAGCCAATCATCCTTTTCAACTCTGAAAAATCACCCCATTTAACCATGACAGCAATAAGAGATATGTGGGCAGAAAGCCTATAGCACTTCTTATATATCCATCAAGCCAGGTAACCACCCGTGACATCTTTCATGAGCTATGCTGATCATTTAAAACAGCGGCAGTCCTATTTTTATATACAGTCACACTTTTTCTTAATATAACATACCATTATTTTTGGAATTAATGTAATAGCTATCTGCTCTTGGGGTCACACTTCTAAAGAAATGGCTGACTGTCTTGAATAGGTCTTCAAAATTAATTTTAGAACAAATCTAGATTATTAAAACTGGGTAGGAAATATATTTGCAGTCTTTCTCCTTCAAACAAGTACATATTGTAAAATTGTAGTCCTATCTAATTAAGTTTTGTAGCAATCCATTCAATTAAATAGGATTGTAGAGAAGGAAATTTTATTGTATGCATGTAAAGAGCAGAATCTAGTAAAATTTACAAATCTGAAATACTGGAACCTAGGAGTCTTGACTTTCAACATGAGGTATTTTGGATTCCCTATGGGCAATTAGGTTTTTTGGACTATGGTAGTCTGGCAGCTAATTAGATCAGTGGGTGTCTCCACCTATATTATATATCAACAGGTTGTTATCAGCAATGTAAATGACATCTTCAGGAAAAGATTTAGGAAAGGAGATACCAAAGGGCTTTCCAAGCCTAAAAAATAAATTATAAACTCCAAAATGTGAAAAAAAAATAACTAAACAAACAATACTCACCTCTCCAATTCCTTGTTGTTTTGATTTTGCTTCATTTCAGAGCTATTGCAGTTATTATCCCTTGCTTATTTACAGACATTTTAGGTTACCTAACAGTATGAATGTAGAAGAATCATCCTTGTCATCTTGGCAACATGTAAGATTTTCTCTCTCACTAAATTGTACAATTTTATATATTTATCTGAAATTATAGTGATATTACCAAAAATTTGTGCATGGTCACTCAAAGAAGCTTCCCTTCATGACAAATACAGCCCTGCTAGCTCGGATCTATAGCCAGATATGCCACATGGACATTTTGGGGGACATGTATGAAGATGGCAGAAGTCTGGTGTCTTTTCAGCCCGACATCTAGCGCAGCTCTGTTCGTTATAGTTTGAATTCGCCCGCACGGCAATATCGCCTGTGGCACTTTGTAATGCGCCTGATTTCGGAGGGCATGAGGGAGGTGGGGCGCACTAGAACCGTGCAATGTTATAGATTTATAGCATCAGTACGGCAATTCTAGGCACATTACTGCTGGAACAGGTAGACCACTTTCAGCCAGAATTGTCGTCTTAGCACTAGAATGCGCGTGATTTATGATCCGTAATAGACCGAGTTCATTTATCAGGCGCATGCTACACTATTTAAAATTGGCGTCTAAGCCATAAATCATACATGTCGCCCTTTGTTCTTAAATCCTCTCCATCACCAATGTCTCTCTATCACACAGAGCTATAGAACAGCCCACAGCCTGCACAGGAAGTGGGATCCTGCTTCAGACTACCACTTCCTGTGCAGGCTTTTGTGAAAACTGACAATTGGCAAAACCCCTTTAAGTTCTTAAAATATTTATATGAATTTTACATATCAAACAGGTATTTGAAAACTGAATAATTAGATACACAACAGCACACATATGTAATTTGACCTGCATAAAGTTTTATTGTGGGATCAGTATTCTATTTTATTTATACCCATTTAACACAAACTCCATATACTTTGCTGAGACATTAAAAACAAACAAATCTATGGATGCCCACTAATGATTGCATAAGCAACGGATTCCTTATCTTAAAGCGGTATTGTCACCTGGCTTTTTCCTTGCAAGGTGACAATTCCTGAGAATGTGTCAGCTGTAGGGAACAAGCATCTGGTCGCACATGCACTGCTCTCTCCATTCACCTCTATGTGAGATCTGAGTACAGCTGAGCAAATCTGCGGCTGTCACTGACTCAGACCAACAATGTATTTACTCTGAACAAGCTTCCTAATTCAACATTCACCTAATCTGCTCTCTGCCCTAACTTTCTACCTGAGTTGAGAAATTAACTTTGCCTGCCTTGATTTACTGCCTGTTCTATTATTTCTTCTGTCTGATCCAACAACACTGTCACTGTATTTGTCAAAGACTGCCCTAAGTGGCCTTTCGCCACTTCCGTTACATCCAGTTGGATGTGACAACCTACATGTAAAAAGATTTTAGAGACTTATTCACGTGCCACATATAATACCTTATACCAATGATGCCTGTATTAAGTACTAGATTTCATGAAGTAAAGAGTTATACATTATAGTAATAAATTAAATCCTTACCAATATGTGACATAAACTTATGTCATGATGCCTTTATGGAGCAATGAAGTGGGCACACATGCGGAGTCTGCTCCATAAGTGGGTGCCAGCTGATTATTACCCCTGACACCCACCGCTTGCAGCAGTGCTAACCACTTAGGCGCCGCATTAGTTGTAACCATGGCTTCTAAATGTTTAAAGAACAGTGCTGCACCCGGAGATTGCAGGGTGCCAATCAGTTACCATGGATGCAGGAAGCCTAATGAAGGCTTCCTTAGCCACCATGTTAGTATTTCTATTACTTCTTGCCTCAGGAATTGGTACACCCTTCTCCATTAGTTATAGAATGCAGAAGGGAGTATAAGTGATCAAGCCCCCTAGTGGTCAAGTTCCCCTAGGGGTACTACTTGTACAAAAAAAAAATTTAACTCTGAAAAAATGTAATAAAAAATAAAGTCTAAATTACCCCCTACTTGCTATTTTAACAAATGAAAAAATAAATATTAAATGAAAACAATTTACACATAAATGGTATTGCCTCCAAACGACAAAATTGTGGGGTTTTTTTGGTCATTTCATTTCCCCAAAAAATTGGAATATAAAGTGATCAAATTTGGAGTGTAAATTTAAGAGAGAGCGATTTTTTTCTTCTCGAAGTACTAAAACATAACAAAAAACCTACATATTTGGTACCACCAGAATCCTACCGATTTGCAGAACACAGATAACCCATCATTTATAACAAAGAGTGAACACTATAAAAATAAAACCCATGCAGAAATGGAAAAAGTACTTTTTTCACATTTCTCCACACTTAGAATTTTTTTTCGGTTTCCCAATCCATTCCATAGTTAGGTCAAAATCTTGTCCCACAAACAAAACAAGCTGTTATATGTCTATGTAGATGGAAAAAATAAAAAAGTTATGGCTCTTGGAAGGTGGGGAGAAAAAAATGGAGAGCCAGAAAATTAGGACTATGCGACGGGAAGGAATTATTTATATAATTTCATGGGACATCACTGAATATATGACACTTTGATACAATGTAAAGTAGTCAGTGTACAGCTTGTATAACAGTGTAAATTTGGTGTGCCCGCAAAATAACTCAATTTCTAAACTGCAGGCAACAAAAGTCCGTGCGCTGTCAGCTATCTCTTCCCCTGCATGCGATTCCTCCGGAGCGCATGCAGGACAAGAGATACCACTGCGGAGCAGAGAGCAAGCAGTGGACTCCGGGCGGCCGCAGACTCTCGGCTGTCCGGAGTTTCCGGCACAGGCAGCGTGTGTCATCACGCTGCGTGCGCGGCCTGATGACATCACCCGCCTGTGCCGAGAAGACCGAGGAGCGTGCCCGGGAGACGGAGCAGCGGGGATCGAGGTAAGTGTTTTTTTTGTTTTAAAACGATGCCTATACCTGCCTAGTACTACCTATACCCTGCCTATACCTGCCTAGTACTATCTATACCTGCCTATACCCTGCATAGTACTGCCTATACCTGCCTAGTTCTGCCTATAGCCTGCCTATACCTGCCTAGTAATGCCTATACCTGCTTAGTACTGCCTATACCTTCCTAGGGGACCTATACCTGCCTATAGCCTGTCTAGGGGAACCTATGCCAGCCTATACCCTGCATATAACTGCCTATAGCCTGCTTAGGTGACCTATATCTGCCTATAGCCTGTCTAGGGGGACCTATGCCTGCCTATAGCCTGCCTAGGCGACCTATACCTGCCTATAGCCTGCCTAGGGGGGCCTATACCTGCCTATACCAGCCTATAACCACCTATACCTGCCTATACCCTGCCCCTGGTTTTAATCAGAGCCTGCCACAAGGCGGGTTGGGCTTGCTGCGGAAAGAGACCCCATGTCGTTTCCCCTGACGTGACTTGCTTGTGGTGGCAGCCAAGGTGTAGCGAGGTAAAGAATCGTATGACAGGCTCATAGTCAGTGACAGGCATGAAGGTCAGGGCAGACGGCAGGCTAAGTGCAGTCAAGGGATGAAGGCAGGAGCTCAGGAGCACGGTAGAGGCTAACACAGGAGAAACACTTTTACTATGGCAATGAGAGCATATAGATCCAGCAAGGACTAAACAGAAGGGGCTGAACTAAATAGTGTAAGCGTCTGCTGATTAACAAATCACTGGTGTGCTGGCCCATTTAAATTGTACTGAGTCAATGGACGTGTATCCTAGGAAGTGGGTACACGTGCGCCAGCAGGCAGGAGGGAGAGGGGAGCAAGGAGAGGTGAGTACAGTTACAGGGACTCACTATAGTGAGTGTGCCCACAGCCCGATGTGCGGATCACGGTGCCACTTGTGCCCGGGACAGGAGAAGAACCACGAGTGTGCCTGTGACCAGCTGTACGGGCAGCGGGATCGCTCATAACAACCACCTCTCTGCCGAGTTCCTTCAAAAACTGTGTATAAATACCTAGATGAACTGATGTGTTGAAAGCAAAGGACAGTCACACCAAATATTGATTTTAATTTCTCTTTTGTTCTGTATATTTGGAGACATTCTTACTTTACAGCAGTTTTTTCAATTCCTGCCTAACACCTTTGCACTATATACATATACATATATATACATATATATGTGTGTATTTTAATATATGCACAATCTGGCAAGATTGCATTTCTTTCTTGGAGACTGATAGATTATGCAGAGTCCTTAACTGTTCTTTAGGGGCTTTTATGCAGCTTCTTATTAGCAGGATAAACTGCTCATAAACAACCTCTGTTCATGTCATACTGCTTTGCCATTCTGAGTGACCTGGCCTGTTGTCTGATTGATTGCTATGCTGATAACATCATAAGGCATCTGCACCCTAAGGCCAGCATAAAGTTATTGGAAATCAGGTGTGATTAGCTACACTACATCCCCAAGCTGTTTGATTCCTGGAAAATATTCAAGATTTTTCCAGGCTTAATGTCAGTTTCGTATATTAATTTTTGTACCTCTTATTGAACTATTTAATGTTGTTATAAACTTCCCTTTTGCTGTCTTCTCATTTATATTGTTCATCTTCGTATACCACAGACCAGGAAAAATCAAAGAAATATTTCTCATCTGACCTGGTAAAAAAAGCTCTTTATGATAAGTGTTATGGATTCTTTTCTGCTGGGAAATGCACATAGAGTTTGCATGCCCTCTGACAACACAAAATTCACCACCACCACTTTAGCTAACTTTCACGGATGTATGAAGATATCTGACCAAATATGGAGGACCAAACTCTAATACAGAGGAGAGAAGTGTGGAACCATCCCAGCGAAATCCTAAGTCTAGGGGTTAATGCTTAATATTTGTAGTTGTTCAGTGTGAATTAAGGGTTAGCACAAAATTTTTATCACAGTAGAGGAGGGTGCGTTAAAGGTTAATGATAATACTACCGGTGGCTTAGGTTAGCTTAAAAGTTAAAACATAATGTTGCTCGTGATTGAGTGTGGTGAGGGGGTTTAAGAGAACCCCCCTAGCTGAGGACAGAACAAGGTAGTGTCAGACCTGCTGTTTCCAGCACTGTGTCCCTTATTCTGTAAGATGCTGTAATTTTCATGCATTTAATGCTCAAATCTGCAGTTTTCAGCCAGAAGAGTCATTCGAAGAGTCCTTCAGAGTGTCAGTTTTTTTCAAACCCTAGGATAAACCTATTACTTTGAATAGCAGAAATATGTAAATAACTGTCAGTGGGCGGAGCTAGCCTTTGGTGGGCGGAGCTAACACATGCTCTGAAAAATTTAAGGGGAAATGCTCTAAAACTGCGCTCTTACAGAATAAGGGGCACAGTGCTGGGAACAGCAGGTCTGACACTAGCTTGTGCTGCCTTTAGTAAGGGGGGGAACAACCTATGTGACAGGTTTCCTTTAATGGTAATATCCCTAGTGTTCTAAGATGGTAAATTAGTTCTTACTAAATGTGATAAACATTAAAAGAAATAAAACCTATCACTGCTGTTTCTCATACAAAAAAATTTTTAAAAAGGGTTTCCCTTTAAAGGAATCCAAAGGTATTAAATGACACACATAAGTAGTAAATAGATAAGTTGTCTTCAATAATTTAAAAACATAATATTACAGCACCAATATGTACAACTTAGGAATAGGTGGGAGAAGCAGTCAAATAAGGGTATACTGTAAATAGATAAATCAGATAGAAGAAGAAACAATGTTTCATTAGATATTGAAACATAATGGCATCAAATAAGGGACATGATTAAAGGCTCACCATAGTATATATAATAAACATCCACATTTCCAGCATCATAGCAATAGTAGCAGATACAGTGGGGAAATAAAGTATTTGTCAGCCCCCCAATTGTCAAGTTTCCCACCTAAAAAGATGAGAGGGGCCCGTAATTGACTATACAGACCTCAATATGAGAGAAAACATGAGAAAAAAAATCCAGAAAATCACTTTTGTCTGTTTCGGAAAGAATTTATTTGCAAATTAGGGTGGAAAATAAGTTTTTTGGTCAATAAATAAAGTTCATCTCAAAATTTGTTTATGTCCTTTGTTGGCAATGAAAGAGGTCAAACGTTTTTTTTGTAAGTCTTCACAAGGGTTGGGACACACTGTTGCTGGGATGTCGGCCCATTTCTCCATGAAAAATTCCTCTAGAGCAGTTTAAAATTTTCATTTTTAAAGGGGTATTTAAACAGGCCATGCTTTAGGGAATGAGGAAGCAACCCTAAAGGGGAAGGGAAAAGGGAAAAGCTGCAGCCCACCCTCCTCATTCATATGGATGGCCAGTGCAAGAATTTTTACCTCAAGATAAAACCCCCCTTTTAAAGCTGGAGCATACAAAAACAAAAGGGAATTAAAAAAACCAAAAGCTGAATATAAAATCCTTAAACATAGGGTTCAATACCATTTTAGTTCCCCCTTCTTTTAAAATCCTTTTTATGGGGGATTTTAAAAAAAATTCTCTTTAAAAAAAAACCCAAAAAAAAAAGGGTTTTCCCCCATTACAGAAACAATGTCTAATCAGAATTTTCTATCTGTGGGCCCACACTTCAAAACTTTCCCCCTTTTTTTCTAAAAAAAATGGTCTTTGTTCTTCCAGAGCTTCTATGAACTAATCCTTGCTTTATTTCATTTGGAAAAAAAACCAGAAACAAGTTTAAAAAATTTTTTCCCAAACAGATGTTTTTATGCATTTGGGGGAAAACCTTTATGAACCAGGACCACCATAATGCCCAATGGGTCAGTCCAGTAGCCATATATAGAGCAAACTACACCCACATGAAAGCCCAAAAGGGCAAACAAAAGTTCGCCGGGGGAAACAGTGTTTATAACCAAAAATTTCATGCCCCATTAGAAAAAATGGTTTTTTTTAAAAGGGGAATTTTTCGAAATTTTTTTTTTGTTTTTTTTACTTATTAAATCAAGCCCTTTGACCATATTCTTTTCCCGCAGTCGTTTTTTTTTTCCGGGATTGTAGATTTCTCTATTGGGCCGTCATATATAAAGGGGGGGGGAAGACATTCTTGCTTGAAATGCTTAACAGCAGTCGGGAAAAATTTTTACAGCACCCTTTCATGCCCATAGGATTCTTAAGAAAGTTTCTGCCCCTAGACGCTATATGAGAGTTTTAAACGTGGGGGGGAGGGGGGGAGCTGGGACATCTCCTCTTGGGGAAGGTGGATTCTTTTTATTGAAACACAAGGGTGTCTCCTTTCGTTTTAAACCCTGCTTTTACTGTAATGAGGACTCTTTTTAAAAAAGCTCTCTAAAAGAGCAGGAAGTGTCAGACGATTATTAGGCTTAGGGGCCCAAAGTGAAAACTGCAGGACTTAAGAATTTTTAAAAAAAATATTGAAAAAAGATTGGAAAATAAAAAAAAAAAAAACCAAAAATTCCTACCCCAAAAATTTTTTTTAAAAATTTAAAAAAATGATTAAAAAATAAGTAAATTTTTTATGACACATTCCCTTTTTAAAAACAGCTGACGATTGTCCCGAAACCCCAAATTTTTATTTTGAAGAAGTTAAAAGGGGGATATTTTGATATGAAAAAAAACTGGGGTCCTTTTTTTTTAGGGAAATTTTTAAAAATCAATTTGGGAAACAAATAAAAAATATGGGACCGCATATTATTTTCAATAAAGTTTTTTTAAAACGACATGAAATTTAAAAGTTTTGCGGGCCCGTCTCGTGGCGGCTTTGGGCCAAAAAAAAAAAGTCAAAAAGGGGTGAAACAGTCTTTCCCCCCAAAAATTGGCGCATTCGGGACCAGGGCAAACACTTTTTAAAGGGGCAAAAAAATGCATCAAAAAATTCTATACTTTGAAGGCAAACCACATGCGGATTTTGGAAACCCCCCTAGGAAAGGGGTTTATATTTAAGACGAATTCTAACCCCCCCTATATTTGATTTAGAAATGGCTTTTCGGCACCAAGTTTTAAAACGTTGCCCCTTAAAAAAAAAAAAATTTGTCCCCTTTTGGAAAACAAAAGCCCCCCTGCTCCTGATGGGGTAAAAAAGGGGAAAATAATGGTTAAAACCATAGTTGGGCCAAACCCTTTTTAAAGTGAAAAAAAAAGGAAGACTCTAGGGGGGGGGCGCGCTTAAAGCGCGCCGCGGCAAAAAATTTTCATGGACACGCCCATTTTTGGGCTGTATGCCACCCCCTTCAAAAAGCCAAAAAAACCCCTCCCCCTAAAATGCATAAAAATTTTGGAAAAAAAAGCCAGGGAGATGCCCTTAAGGCCCGGTGTTAACCCCCCTAACCAAATTTTCCCCCTTTCAGGCTGGGAGAAAGCCCCCCTTTTAGCCCAATTTGATGCCCCCCTCTGTAAACCAGGGAGAGCCCCCAAATTTTTTGGCCAGGGGAAGCCCCCCTTTTTTAGCCAGGTTTGGTCCCCCCTTTGTTAGCCAGGGAGGTGCCCCCCCTTGTTTGCCAAGTAGGGGGCCCCCATTGGGTTTGCCGGGAGGCCCCATTTTGTTTTCCATTAGTCCCCCATTGTTGCCAGGGAGGGCCCCCTTGGTTTTCCAGGTAGTGCCCCCAATTTTTGCCAGGGTCCCCATTGGGGGGTTTTCCAGGTATGCCCCCATCTTTTTGCCCGGAAGGGGCCCCCCAAACTTTTAGCCAAGGGATTCCCCCCTCGTTAGCCAGGTAGTGCCCCCCTTGTTAGCCAGGTTGTGCCCCCCTCTGGGGACCCGGTAGTGCCCCATTCCCCGTTTTTTCCCAAATAGTTTTTCCCCCCTCGTTAGCCAAGTAGTGCCCCCAACGTTAGCCAAGGGATTTCCCCCCTTCTGTTAGCCAGGGGGTTCCCCCATTTTGGGTTTTTAGTTTGTTTCCCCCCATTGGTTGCCAGGTAGTGCCCCCATTGGGTTTCCAGGTAGTGCCCCCTTTTTGCCATTTGGCCCTCATTTTTTGGGCCGATTTGCCCCCCCTTTTTGCCAAAGGGAATGCCCCCCTGTAGCCAGGTAGTGCCCCCCATCTGTTTTTCCCCGGTAGGCCCCCTTTTGTTAAACCAGGTTGTTTCCCCCCTTTTGTTTGCCAAATAGTGCCCCCTCTTTTGCCAGGGAGGGGCCCCAATCTGTTTGCAGGGAAGGGCCCCCTTTTTTAGCCCGGTAGTGGCCCCCCCCTTTTTGCCAGGTAGTGCCCCCCTCTGTTGGGCCCGGTTGTGCCCCCTCTGTTGCCCGGTAGTTTCCCCCCAAACTGTTAGCCGGTTTGTGCCCCCCTTTTTTGCCAGGTAGTGCCCCCTTTTGTTAGCCAGGTAGTGCCCCCATCTGTTAGCCAGGTTTTGTGCCCCCCTTTGGAGCCAGGTAGTGCCCCCTTTTTTGCCAGGTTTTGGCCCCCATTTTTTGCCAAAGGGAGTGCCCCCATTGTTGCCAAAGGGAGTGCCCCCTCTGTTGCCAGGTAGTGCCCCCCCTGTTAGCCCGGTAAAACGCCCCCCCCCGTTAGCCCGGAGTGCCCCATCTGTAAACCAGGGATTCCCCCCTTTTTTGCCAGGTAAAGGGCCCCCAATTTTTGCCCGGGGATGCCCCCCTTGTTGCCAGGTAGTTGCCCTTTTCTGTTAGCCAGGTAGAGCCCCCTAAAACTAATTAAAAAAAAAAAATAAAAAACCCCTCACCTTACCAGGGTCCCGCAGCGCGGCCTCTCCTGCCCGATCTCCTCAGCGGGCGGGGTAAATGGAGCAGCCGGCGTCACCCCCCTGCGGGCCCGCGTCACTTCCCCCTGCGCCGTTTGGGCCTGTAATTTTACGGCGCAAACAACCCGGGCCCTTTTTTACAGGGAGAGGAGGGAGGAGGGAGCGATCCCTCCTGCCTCCTCCCCGCACAGTGAGACCGCGGGCGGGTGAGCGGCCGCTACGGCCGCTGAACCCGCCTGTAGGAGCGGTCCCGCGGCGCAAGATTAGCCCACCCCCGCTGATCTTGCGCCGCGGTGAATTAAATGACCCCCGCCGCCAGCAGGCGGCGGGAGGAATGCCAACTCCCCCCGGAGGGCGGGAGGGGACCCCAAATAGCGGGACCCCCCCCCAAAAACGGGAGCGTTGGCATGTATGGTTAAAACTGCATCACTTTAATGAACATGGCTACTGGAAAATGGAAATCATGGCAGATAGCAAGAAAAGAAAGCATGGACACAAATTCCTAGAGGTTGCAGGCTCTTTAAATCCAATTTAACAAACCTTTGATTGCAGCTTTGTTTTATTTGTTATCCACACATAGCTAGGTAATGCTTTTACCGTCAGGATTTCATCAGCAATGAGCATATAGCTTTATTCTACCTTTGATTGCAGCTCGGTTTCATGTCTTATCTACACAAAGCTAATGCTTTTACCTTTAGCATTTCATCAGCTATGAGCATATAGCTTTATACTATCTACATGAATACTGAATCTGAAAAGGAATCTCAGACTAAAATGTGTTGCTCATGTTTTCCTCACCATCAAGATTTCCCACACTAAATTTTGAAAGAACTTTCTATGCGTTCTCCGTTTTGCATATGATGTAGTAATTGCCGTGACTTTTCACATGATCATGGACACTTGAATCACTGCACTCTCACATTCAGCGTAGCGCATCAGTAGAGGATTGTAAACCTAGAGGAAAACATAGGTAAGTATCAATACAACTGACAAGCATCCCAGTCCAGCACCCCTCCACCAATCAGCATCATGACTGATAACTTGATGTTCTAATGTAAAATACCATACAGTGATCCTTACAATGGCCTCAGAACACAATACTTTTCACATACAATGTTTCTCAGGGGACACTGTGACTTGAAACCACACTCACCACACAATGTCACAGACACTGCTGATACATGTGATTGATGGAAAATTCAGCCAATTATGATGAACATTTTACTTGTAAAACATCTGGCGGTCTAGCACAGTCTACAGGCGGTCATGTTCTGTATTGCTCTTTACATGTGCCTGGATAAAGTGGATCCTTTGGGCACCAGGTGAAGGACAGCCCCATTCTCTTTTTTTCTGGTACACTCTGTATGAGGTACGCAACCCAAAGAGGATCCTGTCCTCAGCATTGAAAGTGACTGACTGTTACATGTAAGGACCTGCTTTATCTATATTAAAGAGGTTGTCTCACCATGCAGCTTCACAGAATCACAGGCAGCTTCACATTCATGCTTCCTGACTCTTCCTGGTTAGCCTTTAGTGGTTCTATTGCAGTGAATGGCATATCAGCTCTGTATTCCCAGCTTTTGTAATTGCACTGACATGAGTGCAGGAGATGTAATCTATAGCGCAGAAGGCTTTAGAGCTCAAAATAAACAATCAAAAGTAATGAATCTCCTTTGTTTGTTAGAGATAACACACTCGGTTCTCAAGCTGCAGTCCATCCTGGTGACTTCACGCCCTGCTCTCTGCCTAATAAGGACAAGAGAGCAGGACAGTAACCAGAGAAACCTATGTGCACTCAGAGCAGATAAAATCCCTCTTATCTCCTGTCCAAAGTAATATCAAAAGATTAATGTATTTGGATAAAGTATTGATTTAATGTTCCCTACATGTTAAGAGGTTATATTTTTAGTGAGACAAACCCTTTAATTATCTGTGTACTTTTCTTAGTCTTAATTTTGCATTATGTTGGTGACATATTGGGGGCTTGGGAACCAGTTACTAGTTTTGCGCGGAGTTTTGGTTTACGGCATAAGGTGGTCACCCCAGAACCTATTAATACTACGTGTTGAGGGAACACTATAGAAAAAGAGAACTGTGTTATCCAAAGGAGGCTAGATTCTGATAAGCATAATATGGGTTTAATGATGAACATAAACATTTGCATATCCCAGCCCAACCGTGGGTCTAATAAGCTTAACAAAACGCACTATATAGATCTATGGTGACGTCAGTTTTGGTCATTAGAGATTTGTGAGTGTAATACTAGCACATTACATATATCTGAAACTGGGGCTAATTTAAACCCAGTGTCAGACTGGGGTGTCTAGGGCCCATAGGTGGAGTTGACACTAGAAGCCCAACAGTTGAGATGTTTCTGGGCCCACCGGTGGAGTTTACTGTGGAGCTACTGTAAATGACTGTACATGCCTCCTATACTCTGCCTCTTGCTTTTTACCTCTTTCTATGCTTTTTTGCCTCTTCTGAGGATGTATATGCAGTTAAAAGACAACTCCAGGTCTGCCATGTGAAGGGGCCCACTGGGGGATTCGCCTATTCCCCTGTGGGCCAGTCCGAGCCTGTTGAAACCTGAGTTTTTTTTTTTTTTTTATAAATACGCCTACATCTAGATATTTCTGTCATGTATCTTTTACCATGCTCTTTGGTGTTCTTTTAATTACCTCCTCAAGGTGTCCATCTGTGTTCAGTACTGGAAGGACTATGTTGCCATATTAATACACCTATATTTATTTTAGAATGTTATATCATTTTTCTGTACATTTTCTGAATATTTTATATTTTTATTATGTATGTTTTAAAATCTTTTATTTTTAGACTTTAGATTATTTTACATGTTGGAGAAATACATCAAAACACAATTAAAAATGCACTTCAAATACAAATTCAGTTAGACATTGAGCCACTGCTAGAAATGTCACACATGTAAATGTTCC
This sequence comes from Phyllomedusa bahiana, assembly GCA_025379985.1. Taxonomy (NCBI): domain Eukaryota; kingdom Metazoa; phylum Chordata; class Amphibia; order Anura; family Hylidae; genus Phyllomedusa; species Phyllomedusa bahiana. The sequence goes on along the minus strand of JAODAL010005891.1, from coordinate 66,807 downwards.
CTGCTGTAATTTGGAGCATCAGTGTGAGTTTTTCTCTGTCATCTTTCACAGCACCTTGATCTGTCCCAGCAAGTGATAATAAATTCTTACCCCATCCTGAGACTAGTGACAACCACCAGTCAGAGAAATCCTTCTCCTTATCAGTTAGATGCTAATGGCCTGGAGAATTCCATATTCACAAACTAAACTGTATTTGGCTGTCTGTTAACATATAAATTAGCGTATTACTTCTATATCTATCTATATCACATGGCTGGGATCTACAGAATCATCAATGCTGCTGCATGTTAGACATCTTTTTTATATTGTCATCTTCTCCTATTATTTGCCAAGATTAAACATGTCGGTTAACTACCTGCCGACCGCCCATTGACTGGACGGTGGCTGTGTATCTCTGCACAGACGTTCTCAAACATCCATGCAGAGAGCACGGCTGTTCACTTATTGTGCAGCTGCGCGGATGGAGTGCCGGCTATCGGTGATAGCCGGGTTCTCAACTAAGAAGAGGGATCTCTTCCTTCTCGATCGCTGTGTGTATAGCACTCATTGAGTGCTGTATACACAAACAAGCAGGAAGCCTGCTTCACGGCCTGGTGGCCACGACCATTGGGGTTCAATAAATGTAAGAGCCGCTGAGTTCAATTAGACCCAGAGCTGCTCTGCTTTTAGTACAGAGGATGTATTTCCCTTGGATTTCCCCTGTAGCTGTGGCTAATATATCAGAATAAATCAGATTTTTTTTTTAAAAAAATCCCTTATGAGGGGCACACTATGTAAAATAAAATAATTTAAAAAAAACTACACACAAAATGAAATTTTTCAAAAATTGATACTGTAAGAGGGTGCAAGGAACCGTCATTGATGGAAGTTATGTGTCACCGCTGTGCCTGGTATCTGTGAGGTAAGAAACCAGTGTAGTGTGTGTCAGCAGCATTAGGTGACTAACATCTTTTGTATTCATTAGTATAACTGCTAGCAGCAGTTGTTCCGGGCTGGGTTTTTTCTGGAGCAGCCAATGAGCTGGGTGGGATGGCCACTCCCACCTTTCCAGGTCCAGGCCAGGTTTATTGTCTATGTAAGCCTGGTAGTCAGTGAGCGGGGGGGTGTGGGCCAGTCTCGCTGCAAGTTTGCGTGGATAGGGGCAGGGTACATTTTGTTTCGTTGTCCTTCGACAGCTCTTTGGTCTTCCCCATAGTGGAGTTTGGAGTGTGACTGTTTGAGGTTGTGGACAGGTGTCATTTATACTGACAACAAGTTCAAACAAGTAACATTACTACAGGTAATGAGTGGAGGACAGAGGAGCCTCTTAAAGAAGTAGTTACAGGTCTGTGAGAGCCAGAAATCATGCTTGTTTGTAGGTGACCAAATACTTATTCTCGACTATAATTTGCAAATAAATTCTTTCCAAATCAGACAATGTGATTTTCTGGATTTGTTTTCTCATTTTGTTTCTCATAGTTGAGGTCGATCTATGATGTCAATTACACGTCTCTCTCATCTTTTTAAGTGGGAGAACTTGCACAATTGGTGGCTGACTAAATACTTTCCCCCCCCCTTGGGGGGGCCTTGATATCTACCTACCTACAGAGGATATATCAACCTATATACCAGGGACCAATATACATATCTACCTACCTACAGGGGGTCCATATACCTAGATATGTGGGCCTATATTCCTACCTACCTACAGAGGCCCTGTATATTTACCCACTTACTTACAGGAGGCATATATATATTCTTTCATATTGGGGGGAAGATATATAATCTACTAAATAGGGGACCCAAATACCTACATATTGGGGGGACCTATAAATCTACCTAACTAATGAGGGCTATGCACCTACCTAATTGAGGGCTACCTACCTAAAATGGGTTTACCTATTTACCTACATAGTTTGGGAGTGTTCCTACATACCATATTGGAGGATTTAACTACTTCCTATATGGGGACATAAAACAAGACTAAAATTTGGTGCACAAACGGGAGCCCCATAGCCATTTGGTGGCACTTTTACTGTTAAAGGCACAAGGGGGTTATTAATATTATTAGGGGCACTATAGATTGGGAGCTTGTACAGAGGCAGGAATTGGTAGGGAAGTGTTGGAAAAGTGAGGAGTCTAAGATGTTTATTTGGTAAATTCTAAAGTGAAGAGTATTGGCCAGGAGAAGTCATCATGGTGGTTGAAGAGAAAAAGTAAAAGAGAACAACTCATCAGAGAAGAGAATTACTCATCAGAGAAGACATCTCCTATGAGTGCCTGGGTGTAACTTTTTCTACCACTGTATGATCACTGTATGGCGGTAATATGAGTCATAGAATAATGGTTTTTATTCAGTAATGATATGGTGTATTATTCATTCACTGTGTGGTGGTGAAGATTTGTTCATAGATTGGGGTATTATTTCAGCCACTCAAGTGATGATGATATATCTGGTTTTAACTCAGTTCCACTATGTTAAAGTGAGATACGGAATCTAATTAGCTACTATGTGGATGGATAATACTATGGTGGTTAGATATGAGGTGACTAATGTAGAATTCTAACGAAGTGGGAATTCGTTTAGAATTTTCAGGAAAACTTACGGTTCGGACCGAATTCGTAACTTTGGTGTACTTCGGGTGAACTAATGTGCTTTTGAGATTGATAAAAGAGGCTTGCGATCAGAGCACATGGCGCAACCTGGCGCGTACATTGGGGTCAAAGCACTTCTGGGAGAAGAAGGGCATAGCCTGCAAGACATGTGCAGGAGAAGAAAGCCATTCAGAGACCGGGCGTGATTCTGTGATCGTCACCGGCACTATATAAGACGAGCGCGCCGCTTGTAGCTCACACTCCTCTCACTGTAACTACATTGGAAGGAGCTGCTGCGGTGATAGCTCATTCTAAGAACTAGATTTTTATACACGATTTCTGTGGTTGTCTTCAGCTTGTCTCAGAGACTGTTCTCTGAATGTGCTATATCTTGATTTTTTGGTGTAAGGATCTGAAAGTCCAGTGTGCGTTCGCGACTCAGCTTGGGCAAATACATTCAATATCCAAGTGGGATCTAAGCCAGTTTCCTGTTGTATTCATTTAAACAAACAGCCTTTATACAATACAAATACCACTTCATATTTGGCTGCTGAATTCTTTGGCGCAATTTACATCCAGGGGTTAATTAAGCGTTGTTTTGCTGGTGTGCTGACAAAAAATCAAACCGTCTTTTTCAACGCCAAATATATATATAATACGTATTTTTTGTAGCCATAATTCACAAGCAAAGGTGCAAATTACAACTGTATCTCTTGTTGTGTGGCTAGAAAACACGCAATGGTAACACCTACTAGTTGGGCGGGCTCAATTTCTTTCTTTGGCGCAATTACATCCATCTCAGGGGTTAATTAATCGTTGTTTTGCTGGTGTGGCTGACAAAAGTAAACCTCTTTTTCAACGCCAAATATATATATAATTTTTATTGTTAGCCTAATTCCACAAGCAAAGGCTAAATTACATCAACTGTATCTCTTGTGTGTGGCTAGAAAACACGCAATTGTAACACTCTACTGGTTTGTGGCGCTCAATTCTTGGCGTCAATTTACATTCCAGTGGTTAAATTTTTCTTTTAAGCGTTGTTTTGGCTGGTGTGCTGACGAAAATAAACCGTCATTTTTCACGCCAAATATATATATATATATTTTTGGTAGCCTAATTCACAAGCAAAGGCAAATTACAGACTGTATCTCTTGTTGTGTGGGCGTAAAAACACGCAATTGTTAACACGCTACTAGTTTGTGCGGCTCATTCTTTGCGCAATTATACATCCAGGGGTTAATTAAGCCGTTGTTTTGCTGGTGTGCTGACAGAAAAAAAACCAGTCCTTTTTCACGCCAAATCGTATATAGTAATTTTTTGGTCGCCTAATACACAAGCAAAAGGCAAATTACAACGTTATCTCTGTTGTGTGGCGTATGAAAACACGCAATTTTAACACTGCTACTAGTTTGTGCGACCAATTCTTTGGCGGGCCAATTTACATCCAGGGTTAATTTAAGCGTTTGTTTTAGCTGGTGTGCTGACAAAATAAACCGTCTTTTTCAACGCCAAATATATTACTATTTTTTTGGTATCCTAATTCACAACAAATGGCAAATAACAACTGTATCCTCATGTTGTGTGGGGCGTAGAAAACACCAATTGTAACACGCTACTAGTGTTGTTCTGCTCAATTCTTTGGCGCAATTTACATCAAGTGTGTTAATTTAAGCGTTGTTTATGCTGGTGTGCTGACAAAAATAAACCGTCTTTTTCAACGCCAAATATATATAGTATTTTTTTGGTAGCCTAATCTCACAAGCAAAGCCAAATTAAAACTGTATCTCATTGTTGTGTGGCTTAGAAAACACGCAAGTTTGTAACACGCTACTAGTTTGTGCGGCATCTCAATTCTTTGGCGCAATTTACATCCATGGTTAATTAAGCGAGTGTTTTGCTGTGTTGGCTGACAAAAATAAACCGTCTTTTTTCACGCCAAATATATATATATATATTTTTTATGGTAGCCTAATTACACAAGCAAAGGCAAATTACAAACTGTATACTCTTGTTGTGTGGCGTATTAAAACACCACTGCAATTGTAACACGGCTTACTATTTTGTGCTGCTACAATTCTTTGGCGCAATTTACACTCCAGGGGTTAATTAAGCGTTGTTTTGCTGGTGTATGCTGAACCAAAAAAAAAAAACCTGTCTTTGATTCAACGGCCAAATATAATTATATATTATTTTTTTGTAGCCTTTAATTCACAAGCAAAGGCAAATTAAAAAAAACTGTATCTCTTGTTGTGTGGCGTAGAAAACAGCGCAATTGAAAGCAAACACGCAACCCATTTAGTGCGGCTGGCAATTCTGGACGCTAATTTAACATCCAGGGGGTTAATTAATCTTGTTTTTTGCTGGTTTGGCTGACAAAAATAAACTGTCTTTTTCAAGCGCCAAAGTATATATATATTTTTTTGGTAGCCAGACATTCAACAGCAAGAGGCAAATTAACAACTGTATCTCTTGTTGTTTTGGCAAGAAAACACGCAATTGTAACACGCTACTTTGTGTGCGGCTTCAATTCTTGGCGCAATTTACATCCAGGGGTTAATTAATCGTTGTTTTGCTGGTGTGCTGACAAAAATAAACTGTTCTTTTTTCAACGCCCAATATATAATAATTTTTTTTTTAGCCTAATTCACAAGCAAAAATGGCAAATACAACTGTATCTCTTGTTGTTGTGGCGTAAAAACAACACGCAATTGTAACACGATAACTAGTTTTGTTCGGTCTCAGTTCTTTGCGTCAATTGTACATCCAGGTTGTTAATTAAGCTTGTTTGTGCTTGGTGTGCAGACAAAAATAAACCGTCTTTTTCTACGCCAAATATATATATATTTTTTTGTAGCCTAATTCACAAGCAAAGAGGCAAATTTACCGACTTTATCTCTGTTGTGGTGGCCTAAAAACCGCAATTGTAAACACGCTACTCAGTGTTGTGCGGCTCAATTCTTTGGCGCAATTTTACATCCAGGGGTAATTAAGCGTTGTTATTGCTTCTGTGCTGACACAAAATAAACCGTCTTTTTTCAACACCTGAAATATATAACATTTGTCTTGTAGCATAATCACAACGAAGGTTAATTCAGGCCTGTTTGTGCTTTTTACATTAAGTAAACACACAGTGCTTGTAAACAGACACATACAATTAAATTTATCCTGCCATGTTGTGGAGCGCAAATTATATCCAAGGGTTACCCAATCTTGTTACTTGGGATTCATTTGGATCAAAAACAGGGTGTATATTTATCAAATACACGATAGCTTTCATCAGAACAGTGTCTGTACAATTTAGAACAAACATATTTCATACAGAGAGTTGTGCAGGCTCTGCAACGCGAGTGCATGGCACAAATAAAAAAACATTTCTGAACGGGCCCAGTCGCACGACAGCAAGGGGACGTCGCCAGCAGGGTCACTCGGTGAGGCCCAACTTCCGCTGTCATCTAGCGGCCGTGTTGTAGTTCAGCAACCCAAGGTTTTCTTTGATTGTTTGACTATGGTCCATCCTCTTCCTCCCAGAATGACATCCTTACAACGCCCAGCGCAAGAGTCGTGTGGGGAACCTCAGACCCCCACAACACATAGTTGGCAGTGGCCCGAGAGCGGGTCAGCGGCCCCACCGTTGTCCCTCCAGCCCGCCTCTGTCCCATCCAGTTCTTTCCCTCTTTTCACCTCAGCCAGGATCTACTATGTGGTGTCTGGGCCTCAGCGCCACTATAAATAGCGTGGATGAACAATTTGAGGAGGGCAAGTCAGAGCCTTACTTGGCAGCGAAGAAATGGAGGCCCAATATCCCCAGCTTCTTGCAAAGGGCGGCAAAGTCTAAGATGTGGATAGTGCATTGGAGCGTCAATGTGGTGAGAGGTCCGCCCTCGGCTTACCAAGAGCCGGTGATGAGGTACCAGTAGTGACATGATGAAACACAATAGATGATGATGTAGCCGACCGCAGCTTGGGAGCCGGGTATAAGCAAGGGCTTATCATCGACAGGAGAAGAGGGCGTGCAGCGTTGCGCGTCGGCAGCGGCGCAGCCAGCAAGTGGGGTTGTGTGTGTCCAGTGTAGTCAGCATGGTATCAGCAGTGTGAGGTCAGTGAGCCAATCGTCCACGGGTAGGAAAACCCTCTTTCGCAGGTCCAATGACAGTAGCACGCACAGGGGCTCAGCAGGCAGCGGCGGCAGTAGTCACTCAGTCGGAGCGTGCGCGTTAAACATCAGCTACTCGGTCGGCGGTGGGCAGTTCTTTGCTAAGACCCCGTATGAGCCGAATATGTATATGTAGAATCTGTGGGCAGAAAGTGAACGTGGCCAGGGAGCTAACGTTGGCACAACGGCCCTGCGTCAACACATTCAGCTCACCATCCGGAGGTGCCTGGGAGAAACGAAGGCTCCAGAGTGGTTGTCCAACCCGCAAGCCGCTGCAGCAGCAGCAGCGGTCCAGATGCACGCATGGTGCCATTTCAGCCAGTCAATGCTCCACCACCTCTGCAGAAGGCAGCTGTATTTCTCTTTGACATCCTCTCACCGGTCCAAGATTCCTCCTGCTCCTCGCTACTCATGGGCCAGCAGTCGTTCAGAGAGGGCGATAGTAAAGATAAAACAGTATGCGCCAACCATCCTAAGGTGTCAGCAGCTGACCGGTGCTCCTGTCCAAGTTGTTGGTACTGCAGTCCCTCCCTTTCCAAATGGTGGACTCTGCACCTTCATGGAGAACTAATGGATTTGCCGAGCCGAGATTGGGAGAGTCTCCAAGCCGTAATATCTTTTCCAAAAGAGGCAGTACCAGCACATCATAAATAGTAGAACAGAAAGTGGGTCAGTCCTTGAATCTTATCGGTATTGATCCCAAGGTACAACTGCATCGCGGACGACTGAGCTGATAACTACGGTCAGGTCCGTACATGTCCTTTAATCCCACTGTGTTGAATGCTTTCCTGCCCATCGCACACCAACAACATGGACGGTGAGAACGCCGCATTCCTCCTCCACGTTATGTCAAACTGCTGCACCTAGCGCCAAAGGGACCTGCCTCCTCCACCTCCACCACTCAGGCCTCCATCCTCCACCACACCAACCCACAACTCATCCCTCCACAAGTACTGGCTCCATCATACCACATGTGTTATTGGGCTCAGTCGGTGTCACGCAGTTCTACACCTATCTTGCCTCTGCTGAGGACGATAGTCACACAGTGGAGGAACAGCATCCGCGTCATGCAGCAAGAAACGAAGTGTGGCTTTCTCAGCCCAACTGCAAATCGGAACCAATTGGTGACGACAATGGGAGGAACATGGTTTTCCGCACTGCACCGAGGCGGGAGGATGGTCCAAGCTCCCTTCAGGCGCACTGTTGTTCAAATCTGGTGATAAAAAGGTTACTGAAGTCTTACCACCGATCTTCAAACGATTCTGAAAATGGGCCAGGAAACTGTGCTTTCACTTTATTCCATTCTTACAAAGCCAGGAACACCCTCCTCGAGTTGCAGCGCAGAACGCCTCCCCCAACCCGCTCTGATATTCATGTTTCCACCCCTGGAATTCCAGCCTGCACATGTTGGACCGACTGTATTAACCGAGAAAGGCCATTAACGTTTTTTGAAGATCCAGGCAACAGTAAGACTCCCCTGTGTAACTTTGTATGTCAGCCAGTGGCAGCTCATGGCGTGACACCTGCCGTTTTGAATGAGGCCAATCGATGAGTCCACGTTATTTGTCATCCGCCATGACAGTAACGGGATGAATAACGTCATTCCACTGGCTTCATGTCCTGAACAGTGCTGAAGAAATCGTCTGACAGGGGATCATGGAGATGTGGCGACTACATCTCGTGGCCACGATTCGTCCGGTGGGGGACTTGAGAAATGGAGGAGGAGGAGGAGAGTAGGACATTGGAGGCAGAAGCAATGTCTGTGGTGAAAGATGAGTGGATTGTTCTACCCAAGGTGACAAGAAGGAGGAGCAGGAGCATCTGGAGGAGGTGGATGGAGAGAAGAGAATGACGAGCAGATGACTCCCTAGCACCGTGGCAGTATACGTGGAAATGAGGCAGGGAGCCCCCTCGTAGTCACTTGGTGCAGATGTCCCGCAGCATGCTTATTGTGCCTGGCTAGTGACAGCCAATATTCAGCATCACGGCAGAGGGATGACTTCTGGCTCACCACCCCAAAATAGGAGCCCACTCTACCGGTCCAAAATGGGAGCCATTTTTCCCGCTATTAGAGGGAAACAAACTCAAATACAATAGGGAAATCCTCCTAATCAGTTGGCCCGCTGCCTATGTGCGGCATCGTCCCTCCTCTTACTGTTCTGAGGGGGGGGTTCCTCCGCGCTCACGTACTAACTAGCCGCGGCTGTCGTGGGAGGAAGGTGGGGGGTAGAGCAAAACCAGCTCCATCAGCAGTAAACTAATCTGGAGTCACTAATGAGCAGCTTCCTTCACCCGCCTAGTGAGGAGGGCAGTCACCAGCAGCAGCAGCAGCACAGACATGGAGCATTCCCTGAACCAACAGGTTGTGGCCTACTTGGACAGCACTCTGCCACCCCAGTTAGAAGATCCGCTGGACTACTGGGCAGCCAAACTGGATGTGTGGCCGCAACTTGCCGAGTTTGCAGTGGAGAAGCTGTCCTGCCCGCCATATGTGGCATCAGAGCGGGTGTTCATTTGCGGCGGGGGCCATCGTTTTCCCCAAGGAACCCGCTTGTCCACGGAAATGTTGAACGACTGACCTTTGTCAAGAGAATCAGGCGTGATCGGCCAGGATTTCCACACACCAATGCCTTAGGCGTCAGTCTGGGTTCAAACTACCTCCTCAGCCACTATTCTGAAGCCGCCACCCGCCTGATGCCACACATCTGCTGATAGTTTCTCCATCTGCCTACCACCGTCTTTACCAGGGACTGGTATTGCCACCCACCTCAACACTCTGTCATTGTGCCACTCTATGTGATCATGCTGCTGCTGCTGTTGCTGTTGCCGTGACATCCACACTGTGTCATTGTGCCACTCTGCGGCCTGTACTGTTTTGACACCTCCAGAATGTCATTGTGCCACTCTCTGACCTCATGCTGTTGCTCCTGTCATCACCTCCACTCTCTGTCATTGTGCCACTGCCTGACCTCATGCTGCTGCCGCCGTGACCTCCGCTCTCACTCATTGTGCCGCTCTGTGGCCTAATACTATTTTGCCACCTGCAGAATGTCATTGTGCCACTCTCTGACCTCATGCTGCTGTGCTCCTGTCGTGCCCTCCACACTGTGTCATTGTGCCACTGTCTGACCTCATGCTGCTGCCGTGTGCTCTCGCCTCTGTCTTTCCACGCCTGTGCCTAACTACTTTTGCCCCTGCCAGAATTGTCATTGTGCCACTCTCTGACCTCATGCTGCTGCTGATGCTCCCGTGCCCTCCACACTGTGTCATTGTGCCACTGTCTGACCTCATATGCTGCTGCCGTGCTCTCCGTCACCTGTGTCTTGCCACTCTGTGGCCTACTCCTGTTTTTGCCACCTCCAGAATTTGTCATTGTGCCACTGTCTGACCTCATACTGCTGCCGCCGTGACCTCCACACTGTGTGATTGTGCCACTCTGTGCCCTAATACTGTTTTTCCGCCTCCATAATGTCATTGTGCCACTGTCTGACCTCATACTGCTGCTGCCGTGACCTCCACACTGGTAATTGTGCCACTCTGTGGCCTAATACTGTTTTCCGCCGCCTCCATAATGTCATTGTGCCACTGCCTGACCTCATACTGCTGCCGCCGTGAGAACCTCCACACTGTGTGATTGTGCCACGCGTGCTTAATACTGTTTTCCGCCTCCATAATGTCATTGTGCCACTAGCGTTACCTCATAATGCTGCCGCCGTGACCACTCCACACTGTATTCATTTCCACTCTGTGGCCTATGACTGTTTTAGCACCTCCGATGCCATGTGCCACTGTCTGAACCTCATACTGCTGCCTTAGCCGTGACCTCCACACTGTTATTTGCCACACTGTCCTAATACTGTTTTTCCGCCTCCATAAATGTCATGGTGCCACTAGGTCTGACCTCATACTGCTGGCCACGCCGTGACCTCCACACTGTATCATTTGTGCCACTCTGTGCCTAATACTGTTTTTGCCCACCTCCAAATGCATTGTGCCACTGTTCTGACCTCAAACTGCTGCCGCGTACCTCCACACTGTGTATTGTCCCTCTGTGCACCCTAATACTGTTTTCTGCCTCCATAATGTTCATTGTGCCACTGTCAGACCTCATTCTGCTCCGCCGGACCTCCACAACTGTATCATTGTGCCACTCTGTTGCCTAAAACTGTCTTTGCCGCCTCAAATGTCATTTGCCACTGCCTGACTCTCATACTGCTGCCAGCCGTGACCTCCACACTGTGTGATTGTGCCACTCAGTGCCTAATACTGTGTTTGCCAACCTCCAAATAGCCATTGTTGCCACAGTCTGACCTCATACTGCACCGCCGTGACCTCCACACTGTGTGATTGTGCACTCTGTGGCCTAATTCTTTTTGCCGCCTTCCAGAATGTCATTGTGCCACTGCCTAACCTCATGCTGCTGCTGCCATGAACCTCCACAACAGTGTGATTGTGCACTCTGTGGCCTAATACTGTTTTTTGCCGCCTCCAGAATGTCATTTGTGCCACTGGCCTGACCTCCATGCTGCTGTGGCTGCCGCCGTCACCTCCACACTCTATCACAATGTTGCCACCTGAGCTCTCAGCTTGTTTTTTTTCCAGCTTTCACGCTAGCATGTACTTTATCAGCTAACATCCCAGCTTGAGTTTTTTGTCAGTTTTGCCCTCTTAAGTGCCCAGAATTTTATAGTGAAGCGCGATTCAAAGCGCGGCAGATCGATGGGCGTTGTCTACTAAAACACCACTTTGTAATAAAGACCAAACCAAGCTCCGTTTCCTCTTCAATTTAACATGCACAACATTCTTACAGCACCCTGCAGGCTCTGGCAGCTGGAAATAGCTGTTTCTTTTTTACGGTGATTTCGTGCGAAGTAATTCGGACCGAAACGAATTTGTCGGAAAATCGCGAAGTGACCGAACGATTTTTTGAGAAATTCGGCCATCTCTAACCATAATATAAATACCCTCCCTCTACCCGGTAATGATGTTGCCGTTACAACACCACCAGTCCTTCAGTGGTGATGTAATTTACAATGCTTATGTGAATGTACAGCTAATCACCGGCCTCAGTAGTCTCTGTTTACATTTATGAGACCAATGACTGCACGGTCTCCTCAGCAATGTATGTGATTTCACTTCTAGGGGACTGCGATGGCACGGAATGGCGGTGCTTATTGCTAGATACTGCTTGTTATATTTTTTTCTTTGGGGGGGGTTTTTTTGTGTGTGGGGGGGGGGGGGGGGTTCTTTTTTTTTTTTTTGTTTTTTTTTTTTTTTTTATAGAAGTCCTTGTCTGTACAAATATTTGTTAATATGACAGGAACCCCATTCAAAGCATAATTTTAAATACAAGAAAAGTGGCCTAAGCTCATAGTTTATGTACGTTAATAAATAAAAGCTTGCTGTTTAGGTGTTCCATAGTTCGTCGAGAATATATTTTGAATTGTTACACAAAATAACAACTTCAAACGTTAGCCATTGTATACTGATGGGGGTGAACCCACACATAACTCTTCAGATTATGTGTGCAATGTAAATATCCATTTTAGCTTCACAATCGTTATCTCATCACAGAATGTTCTCTTAAACCAGCGGCATGCTCTTTCTACTAAGCAGATCATACAGCTTAGCAATGAATAAATGAATGGCTTTATCCGTCTGTATCATCATTGTTAGTAATGAGTGCAGTAGTAATCAGGACTGCAAAGCTCTTTTACCATACATGGTGGTCAAATTCACATCATGGGCATTTCCAATGTCATGTAATTTCCTCTGCAGATGAAAATAGCAAATCTCCAGTCATGCACACACTCTGTGTTTGCAAGGTAGACTGAAGCTAATTACCTGATATGTGAAAAATAAATTTAACTTCACGTAAACTCTAAAGTCAATGTTAAAATTGAACACAACTTCATTTTTTTAAATTCCATGCCTCAAGAAGCAATATGATTTTCATTTTTTAATAGAAATTTTCATCAGATGGAGAATCCAAATAATTAAAAAAACACGTACAGCTGCTTCCTAAATAAACATGAACTGAAACGTGTTTCTGACCAACATTTTGATTTTCTATTGGCTAAATAAAGATGTTTACTGTTCATTCTCCTCTTTAAGCACTGATGAGAAAGCTTGTTTGCAGACAGATCTACCCACTAGCATGATCATACAAGTTTAGTGGTGCTCTAATTGAATGTACACAGATTTGTGATGGTTCCCATAGACATAAATATAATTTTGTTTTTGTTACGATTTTGATTATCTAAAAGCTGAAGGTTCATTCTACTTATTAGTATTCTTGTAAGCACCAGATTACACATCCAACCCACTGAGCAATAATCAAATATTAACAATATTAACACTAAACTTAATAAAGGCTATGTTGACAGGACAGACAACCTTTAGTTTACTGTTGGTGCAACTTAGATAAAGTAATTGGAGTATACATACAACAGATACAAGTTCCATTAGGCCTGTAGTTTACTATTGGGCCGTGCGTACACCGTCGCCGGTACGGCTTTTTCTCCACGGTTTGCGAAAAACCCTCCCCCTTTACATAGCATGTTCATATACCTCTGAAAACTGACGGAAGAATCACAAGTTCTATGTTTTTCGACTGCCGGCGGTCCCTGAAAAACCACCGGGCGAAAATCCTGCAGTGGGACCGCTGCACGGATGTCCATTAAGGTCCATGTAAAAGTTTTTCAGCCTTTGCAGCCGTTTTCAAACCCGAAAACGGCTGAAAAACCGGCGCGTGGTACAAGGCTTATATTTATGAAGATATTCATAAATGTTAAGTGTTGAACTCTATTTAAAATAAGATAAATACACTTTTCATTGAGCAGCCTTATGTGATTAATAAATTCATACTAGATAAACTGCCCATAAAGAGCTTTTAAGATGAAGTTTATTTACATGTATCCAGGAGGAATGACAGGGGTACAACACAACAAAGAACTAAAAAACTGGACTCCAGTTTTACTATTTCATAAGGAATATAAGTATTAAAAGAGCACATTCATAAGAACTGAAAATTTTTTAACAACCACCATTTCAACACAAGTTCCACATTCAACTAAATTCCATAGTAAAACATAAACTTATATCAACTTTGACTTTAATAAGATAAAGAAGTACTATCAGTATCCACTCTGGTGTCAAATTAAGACAAAGGGAGATGTCATTTTCTTGCCGGACAAAACCAAAAAGGATGGTGTTCCATGGTAAAACATTTGCAGTTATTCGGTCAGCTATAACAGGTAAATGACTAGTTTACTGTGGTATCTGTTAACGCTGTGTTAACAAAATTTATTAAGGGTCATTTAAACTTAAGGCAAACCGGTCAGGTGGTTTATTCTACCCCATCTGAGGACAGCATATGATATAGTGAGATAAGTTGAGCTCTGTGATATATAGGTTTATATGATTTGAAGCAGGATTTCGGAGTCAAAAGCGGAGTAACTCCTGACAGTACTCCTTAACAGACAATACAAGTCCTGCTGACCTTGCCCACATACATCTGTATCATTGTGTATACAAAGAAAACGGTCAATGTATGTAAGTGCGGTGTTTTAACAAAAGTTGTACTTTCTGATTTAATATTTTCCCTGCTTTTTACATTGAAACCCTGCTCCAAATATTGACCCATATATCCCAAGTTGAGCTTCTCTTCTTCTATCACATCCTGATGTTAGATAGTATAGCATAAACCACCTGTCAGGTTCGCTTTAAACAGCCACTTACATTAAAATAATCTTTGCATGAATCAACAGAAAGTTGTGAAAAATACTTCTTTCTGAAATGATCAGGCTCCTTTTCTCAACAGTCTCCCTCCTAAACTTACTATTCATTCTGAAAAACTGCTAAAACTAGCTGACTAATAAATCAGGCTACAGCTTCCCTTGGTAGTCTATGAAGAGGGAAGGAGGAAGGACTAGTAGAATAAGACAAAGACAGAGGGACACACACAGAGAAGATACTCTAGTAAGTGTTTTATTTTTATGCTGTGCTTGATTCACAGCGTAAACAGTTCAGTACTGCTCTATAATGTTCCGCAATACTGTTCCTTTAGTTGTGCTACCAAGATATATTGAAAAAGTATGTCCTCTTTTGTGTGTGTTCAGAGTACAAGGTACATCGTAGCAGCTAGTGGTAAAAAATACAGGTTTTAGAATGGGAAGAAATAGTGTTACTCCTCATAAATTTATCAAACGGTTAGTGACTATTTAGGTGAAACTTGTTGCCATTAAAATCAAAGATTGCTATTTTACAGATTACATGAGGAAATTGCATCATATATAATGATCACAAATAATTCCTATACATGTGGCAGCCATCAGATAATAACATGTGGCTTCTGGCACAGTCTTGCCATTATCCTTTTTTAACTATAAAAGTAGTTCTTGGTAGTTGCTAGAACTGCTTCTGTGGAAAACTGGATCATGATACCATATGTGAAAAATATTTTACTTGTAGTTTTAGTTTTTCCCCCTTTGAAGTTAAAAGGGCAAAACAACACCATAAATGCAACAGATATGTGTGAAGTAGTATTCTCTACTTTCATTTAAATCAATAATGTAGTTAAAAGATTGTTAAAAGACATCTAATGTAACCATAATTATATTACCAAAGCTCCCACACAGCTATAGTCTCTCCCACTCAGCTTAGTTAGTACCAAAGGAAACCTAGGGAAATCTATGTTAGTTAAAATGACTGCAGAGGTACAAGCAGTTGGGACAATGTGCTGTGGTATTATTTAGATTTCTTGTATTGCTATTTATAATTCTGACCTCGGAAAGAATGCCTCATAGATTTGAAAACATTCTAAATTTAGAAACCAAAATACACAGTTCTGATTTTGTCAGTGCTCATATAAAAGCATGCATTTTTTTTATCATGGAAAATTTTAATGTAAGAGATTAGATTGATTGTAATATTCCTATCTTAATGAAATCTTCTGTTATGTAGATTTATGAAATTACTTTCACTTTAATTTCATAAAATTACAAATCTGTTTATTAGTAGCTTACATGAACAGTGGGTGGTACAGTTATCGCACTAGATTTGGGCTATAAATGACAACTTGTTACATCACTACTTTATTTTATATGTAGTACTTTTTATTTATTTATAGCACCATTATAATAATAGATCTATCATTGAGTACAGAAAAGAAAGTGAAAACAGACTGGGGCTCAAGTATAAAAGCTGTCTTTGGGATAGAATTGTTTTTCTCATGAAAACTGTGCAAATTTTACCCGCAATGGCATGAAATATGAAGGTACAGGATGTAAAAACATAAATAAACATAAAAGTTATTTAAGACTGTTACCAAATGCTTTGCTGTTCTGATTTTGCTTCATTTCAGAGCTAGAGCAGTTTGAATATCCTGCTTGCGTACACAAGTTTCTCTAGATACAAACCAGCTTTCTCTGCTCCAGCAGTATTGGCAATGATAGTAATATATTTCCCTGCTGTTTCTTAACAAAAATAACACAAGAGGACTATATGGCCGTAAAACTTAAACCTTTAATATAATAAAATCTAAAATATAGCACAGCGCTACCAAAGCAACAAAAAAAACAAAAATGGGCGAGGGATAGTAATGGCCCTATTAAACCCTAAAAAGGGGAACTACAACGACCCTGGCCTATCACTAGACACAGGAAAAATCGTCCTGAGTGAGACCACTTTACAAGCCCCTGCTGGTCACTCAGACAGGGTGAGGGACACGAGCCATCACATTTTACAGCATTGGGTGATATGGGATGCCACATTTTTTGCAGGTATGCTTTATATCTTTCTGGCTGCCTATATTCATGCTCTGGAAGGAATTGAGTATGTCTATTTATTATCAGTCTATTGTTGTTACATCCCCACTATCTATTAAGTTACCCTTTATTGCATTTTGTTGATGTTTATTTCTTTGGTTCACACGTGTTCCAAACTATCCCCTGATGCGATCCATATAATGAAAAAGGAGGATCGAAACATGTTGGGAGGGGTCCCTTAGAATATATATAGGGTAAATTATATATTGGGTCAGGTTCCTGAAAGGACCATCCTTATCAGGACGATTTTTCCTGTGTCTAGTGATAGGCCAGGGTCGTTGTAGTTCCCCTTTTTAGGGTTTAATAGGGCCATTACTATCCCTTGCCCATTTTTGGTTTTGATGTTGCTTTGGTAGCGCTGTGCTATATTTTAGATTTTATTATATTAAAGGTTAAGTTTTACGGCCATATAGTCCTCTTGTGTTATTTTTGCTTTGATGGTCTAAGAAGCTTCAGTGTATATCCCTTATAATTGTGGGTGCGCTTCATATTGTACCTGCTGTTTCTTATCAGCTGCACAGGAGCTTGTTTGTGTTCCTAAATGACAAACTTTAACCCTTTAGAGCTCTGTAGCTTTCTACCCTACTGCCTCTCTATCACCAATGTCCCTTTAAAATGATCAGCTAGGAATAGTAGAGCTGCTATGCAAATTATTATTTATTTTTGAGCACCATTAATTCCAGGGCACTGTACAACCAAAGGGGTTTTAATACATAACATGAGACCAGGACAAATACAATATTGGCACTGAATGACAAACTAATACAAAAGGAGAGAGGACTCTGTCTACAAGAGCTTCCAATCGACAATCACTGCAGTACAATCTCCCACAGGCTGAACACCAAGTGGAAGCCTGAAGCTGGCGGTAAAGAGCAGGCTCTGTGAAACAGCTTGTTGAGAAAACCCTTTAATAAAGAAAACTCTTAAAAATGCCCTGTAACTGTAAGAATCTGTGCACTTGTGTGATCATTATGATTTTTCCCTACAAATAAAGATCCCAGTTGAATGTCCCAAAGCATCTTTAAACGTGATATTTAAAACCATGAGAAATTTATAAAGTATACTAAAAAAAAAACTGTATGCCTTCTAGGGGACTTCGCCTGAGTGATTTTAAATTTAAAAACCGCGGGACATATGCTAAGGTCTCTTAATTACTCTTTTTCTTTTATGTTTTTATGTGGTAAAGGGGCCCCCTCTCTCCGGGGGATCTTTGCGTAAGATCTTGTGGATCAGAGATCTATGGGACAGTTGGTCCCTAAGTCATATCATAATGTTATTTTGCGCTTGACTTGAGGGGGGAGTTTCCCTTACCCTCCTACACCCAACCTTTTTTCCCTTTCCCCCTATTACCTTATTCCCCCCCCCTTTTTTTTTTTTTTTCTTTCCCTTTCTTTCCCCTCTTCCCCCTCCTCCCCCCCTTTTCCCCTCTTTCTTTTCCCCTCCCCGCCACCTCCCAGCACACCCCCCCCCCTCCCACCCTCCCCCTTGGTTGGCCCCCCTTGCCCTGACTCCCCCTCTCGTCGACAAATTGGGTGCCTATCTCAAGGGCATTTGTAACACGGAGGGGCTCTTTGTAAAAAGTGTAGGAAATGTTTTTGCAAATTTTCTATTTTCCTTACGAGCGGGCCTCCCCCCCAGCCACGTCCCCCATGTGGGATGGTGGTGGACCCAAAGTCTACCCAGTAGTTTGTCTGCTGCGAAATGTTAGGTTTTTTTGCTGGCTCTTTTCCTGGCCCATTTTTTTTGGGATCTTGGTTTTTATGTGCTGTCTGCTTCCGCTTCGGGTGGTGTGGTGGGGGGGTTCGTGCGGGGGGCCGCCTGTGTCTTTTTGACCATGGGTAGTTTCACTGTATCATCCCTTAATGTTAAGGGGAAATTTAAATACCCGGGGGGAGGTCGGTTTTTTTATAATATGCATAAATGTAGATCGCATATCTTGTGTGTCCAGGAGACACATCTTCTCAAGAGCCACGCTCTGGCCATACGTGATAGGTATTATCCCTCCTGGTGCCATTCCAGCAACTCTCAGGCCAAGACAAAAGGGGGTGGCTTTTTTTTTTCACAAATCGCCCTCATGAGATTTTAAGGTAAAGGAGGACCCCGAAGCGCGATATTCTTTGTGGGGCCCCAGGTGGGGGGTCCCCCGTATACAATCGCCAACGTTTTTATGCCCTAACCGGGGCGGTTCCCTTTCGGGCCCCGTGTGTTGGATGATTGAACGCTTTTTCCAAAGGGGCCCCATAATCCTTGTGGAGTTTTAAAACCACACTGCAGCCTGAGGTTGATACCTTCGGGAAAACTTCCCCTCTCTTTCACCAAATTAAAAAAAAATTAAGGGCTGCCCCGGGCATGCAAATGTGCGACATCGGCGCATACTGAACCCAACCCCCCGCGATTACCGTTCTATTGCATCCGCACGGGGGTTTATTAGGATCGAATATTTTTGTCAGCACCTTGTACGAGAGTGTAAAAGCGAGGCCCGGTAATATCCTTCCCCCGCCCACCCCCCGGTATGCTGCACTTTTGCTTTCCCTGAGAGGGCCCTGGCCCCTTTCGTTGGAAGTTTTAACGAATCTCTGCTAAGGATACGGTATTTGGGGATGTTACAAAAACCCGTAGAATTTCCAAATTGACCATGCCCCCGATCCCTCCCCCCCCATGAAAATGGGAACCCCTTAAGTGTGTTTTAGAGGGGTTCTCATTAAGCTGGATCCCGATGAAAAAAGAGGCGGGGAAAGCTAAGTTTCTTCGGTAGCTGGGAACCTTGGAAAAAGCTAAAAAGGCTTGGGCGAGAGGAGGACTTAGGCTCTTTTTGCAAACACGGCATGATATCCTTGGGCCTTCTCGCCCAAAGCACAAAAATTTACAAGCAGATATGTGCGAACACTTTTTTTCCCCAGTGGACAATAAACCGAGCAAAAATGCTTGCCCGAGCCTTGAGGGAAAGCGAGTCGCTTTTTGTTCCGGCGGTGAAAAACTGGCCTCCGGCGAGACAGTACATAAGACCCTGACTTTAGAATCGTTCCCGCTTTTTTTTACCCAAAATTTGGGTACAACCCACCAAAGACCTGTCCCCTTGGGAAGAATCGCCTAATTGACGGAATTCTCGAGGCCTGGGGCTTTCCCTAAGGTTTCAGCCTGATAGGCTACATGCCGGAAAAGGCGTTCCCCAAAGGAAGAGTTTAGAGTGCCATTAGTGACATCCCGGGCGGGAAAAGCCCAGGCCCCCGAGGGTACACAGCAAAGTTCTTCAAGGCCCCTATAAAACGAGTTAATAGCCCGTTACGGGGCCTCCTTCAACTCGGTTTCCCCCCCCTCCCCCCTTCTGCGGGCCTTTCTGGGCGCTACATTACAGTGATCCCAAAAAAGGGGCAAGGGACCCCCCTTTGTTCTGTACAGCCCATCTCCCTTTCCCTAAATTTTGGATACAAAAAATTTTGCCAAAATGTTAGCGGGTCATTAAGGGATAGGGGGACTGGGTGCCCCCGGGAAAGGTGGTTTCGTCCCTGCTAGAGAGGTGGGGACAACACCCTGAAGACTTTCACTCATTATCAGGCAGGGGGGGTGCCCCTTAGTGCTATCTTTAGACGCCAAAAAGGCGTTTTGTGGGGTGGCTGGGATTTTTGTGGGCGTGCTGGAGGGGGGGATTGGGCCGTGATGTTACAAGAATTTGCCCTACTGCACCCTCATTCGGTTAGGTCAAGGGCTCTCTTTTTTCCCAACTTTAATATTGGGAAATGGAAACCAGGCGGGGGTGCCCCCTTTTCCCCTTCCTATATTTTTCCACGATGGAAATCTCCTAAAAACTATACAAAAACCCTCGATATGGGGGTTCCAGTGTAGAAACGTGCAATACAAGTTTTGGGCCCTTCCCGCTGACGATTTTTTGCTCTATCTGACCCAACCCCCACCTCGCTCCGGTTTTTAATGAAGACGTTAAGATTTCGGTACCCTGAGTAATTTTAAGTTTTAATTTTTTCAAAAATTGTGGCCTTTGGGGGGTTAAATTTTTTGGGGAATGAGGGAGGGGAAGAAAAAAAAATCCTTCCCGTTTGTATGGGCCAGAATTTCCCTTAAATATCGGGGGGTTTAAATTTCCGGGAGACTGCAAAACCACTTTTGATTTAAATTTTTCCCCCCATAATGGCCTTTCTCCCCTCCGACCAGGCTTTGGGGATAGGCGAGATCCTCAGGCCCGGGCCCCGTATCAATATAGGAAGATGAATTTTCCCCCCCTTTTTGTATCTGTTCCAGACGATACCCCTCCTCCCCCGGGTTCCCTTTTTTTTAAATACTCCAAAGAAATATTGGTGTTTTTATCTGGGGCAAGAAGAAGCCATTGGGCGGGAATATGTCTTAACCACGGGAGGAGGGGGGGCCTATCCCTGCCGGATATAAGAGTTTATTATTTGGGCGGCCTCCACATTAGAATATGGATTGGTTCCATATCGGCATCCAACTGTGGGTCTCGGGGAAAGCCTTTTGTGTGAGGCACCATGACAGCACTGCCAGGGACGGTGAGGAGTTTCTCCCAAGTCCCGCATTGTTTCCCTCCCGCGGGTCCCAAAAGCAACGATGCTTAGGGGAGGACATATGGTAGGCAGTGATGTTTTGGCCCAAGGGCCCTTTGACCCGGTAGGGGTTTAATCCTGAACTCGCGGGATTAGGAATGGTAGGTGCATCCCACCCTTTTGTCTTCGGGACCTTTTTACCCACTCCCCCCTGAAGACTGGGGGGAAATCCCCCGGGGGGGGGATGGAGTCGATTGCTGGTTTGGGGATACAGACCAGCACTTTTTATGATTAATAATGTAAAACTAAATTGCATCGAGCTTGACGCCCTTTAGACCCTCTGCCTTCAGGAGATTCTCCGACCCATCCATCTCACAAACTATCCCCTTTTATTGTAGGGATTGACCCAGCATCTCCCCCCCATCAGCTGGCCTGGGAGCGGGGATTTAAAGGAGCAAATTTTTCTGAGGACTGGACAAAATCTTATTGTTGCAACAAACTTTAAAACCCCTGTTTCCCCAGGAGCTAATTTCAAATAATTTCCCTTGTATCGGGCCCTGCTCTCGCATCGTTCTATCCGGCAGTTCTCCGCAGGTTGGAGATGGGCCAAATGATGGGACGAGGACATTGTGGGGGTGCCCGATTTTTTTCCCCTTCTGGGAAAGGTGATGCTATCATTAAACTCGGCAGGTAACAGCTGCGAACGCCCCCAAGGGGCCTGTGCTATCCATGATCCCGTCGTCAATTAAAGTTAAAAGGGAATATCATCGTCCATGTTGGGGACGGAGCCCTAATCCAGGCTCTGGCGATCAGTGACCCTCCTTCTCTAAATGATGGTTTAAAGGAGATCTTTTTCCTCCAACACATGGAGGAATTTGAGGTAGATAAATGGAAGGGGGGGAGAGATAGGGGCGGAAAGGGAGCCGGGATTCCCTTTACGCATCCCCGGGTTTCCCTTGTGATGATGGCTGGCGGTGGGGGGTGGCCATCTCCTCTCCGGGATAAATGATGATCCTCCTTTCAGCCCCGGGGAGCCCCCGGGCGCCACCCCGGCCCCATTCGATACATTGTTTTCCATATCAGTGTGAAGACAGTAATAAAAGTTGTTTTTTGTTTTTTAATTCATACGTTAACCCCAAAGTGCCCGGGTTTAATCTTCTTATACACAGGAGACCATATTTGCGGGATTGCCTGCCATTTTTGGTAATATGTATGCAAAAGTTTTTTCGTGCATTTTATGTTATTATTGCCGGCGTTTTTTGGAAATTTTTCTTTTACTATGTGCTCCGTTCAATATGCTTACTTTTCTTGTTTAAATATGGGGTAATGATGCTTTAAAATAAGTTTGGGAAATTTGAAAAAAAAAAAAAAAAAAAAAAAAAAAACTGTATAGCTTTTCACTAGACAACGAACAAACTTAATTTGAATCCATAATATCTAACCTTAAAAGGGGATCTGTCACCAGGCTTATGCTACCTTTCCTGAAGGTTACAGAAAGTAGTGACATGGACCCCAATTCAGTGGCTGGCCATCTTACTTCTTTTTTTCTTGGGGTGTAGGTTTTATTACAAACAATATTTATTAGCTGGGACTACAGACAGAGTGCACTCTATGTAATCCTGGATATTCAGGAACTGAATCTCTTTCCCATCGCTGATTGACAGCTTTCTGCCTATACTGCTCATTGGAAGAGAGCTGTCAATCATTGGCATGGGGGTGAGCTTGCCCTGTAGTCCAAGCTAAAAAGCACAATTTTGGAAAAACTGTACACCTAAAAGAAAAGTGAGAAAGACAACTCCTGAATCAGGGTCTGTGTCGCTACTTTATGCCACCTTTCTGAGTTGTGACTATCTCCTATTGTGAATGGTAGAAAGTTGTAATATCTATACATAGGTGTTACATTTCATCAGTGTCGGACTGGGGGGTCTGGGGCCCACAGGGGAGTTGATCTTGGGGGGCCCACCCTACTGTACATGAAAATTTTACCGGCCTATGGGACATAAATGCGCCCATTTTACCACAAATACAGTGTCAAAACGAACCGTATTGGTGTACAATAAAAAATTAGTCACCATTTTTCAGTCTAAAAAATTCATAGACACAGGGCTAAGTAGCTCCATCCATACCCCCCCTCCACCCCCATACAATATCCCCCCCATGTTTCCCTTGGCACGCCCCTCACCCCCTTTCTAAAATAAACCCCAGCAAAAATAAAAGTCTAATCCCCTATCACAGAGTCAGGTGTTCCCCGTCTTAAAATCAGGGACAGATGTACACTGCCACTAACAATGCCGATAAAACCCTACAACACCACCATATAGGGTCAGAACCAGTTAGTATAACCTACAACACCATAATGGGGCCCAAAATAGAGGTCAGGACCCAGTCAGGTATAACCTACAACACGCCATAAAAGGACCACATAGAGGTCAGCACCACTCAGGAAAAACCCTACAACATGCCATATGAGACCCATGGGTCAAAAACCCAGCTCGGGTATAACCAAAACACTCCCAAATATAGAGACCACATAGAGGTCAGAACCAGCTCGGGTAATCAATTACGTGAATACGCACTGACCCAATTTTAGAAGTAAAATAAACCCCCTGAAACAGGGACCACCGGAGACGTCCTATCTGATGAGTTGTTCCTTTCTCTTATGAGTTTTTTTTATTCCCTTTTCTTCTGCATCCATTCCACACCCGCCATGATGACTTTTTCCCCCCAAAAACTCATTAAGCAGAAATTACACACAAATATCTTAGAATCCTCAATTTTCCAGCATTTTTTACCTTTTCCCCCCCTGTACAAACTACCCGGGGGTGGGAGAGGGGGGTACAACCCTAACTTAGGGGGCCTAGATCCAAAGGGGGTTGGGGGGTGGGGAAGGACTAACCCCCCCTGGAGATAATGCTACAACTATGGGCTGCTTCCCCCCAAATTATATTCCCAGGCAAGTAGGAAAAGACCCTAGGTAGGTAGGCAAATAAGAAAGGGCCCCCAGGGTAACAATAGGCCCTTTAGGTAGGTAGACCCCGTGGAAAAGTTGGAACCCCCGGGCCCCCAGGTAGGTTGGTGGGTACTAGCACGGGGGGTAGGTAAACAGCCCCCAGTTAGATAAGCAGGCCCCATTTTAGAAAGTTGAAAGGCTACAGTTGGTTGGGGCCCAAATTTTAGGTAACTGTGGGTAGGTGTTGGTGTCCCAATTAGTTAGGCTGTAGGTAGGGGGTTGCCCCCAGTTGGTTTTCTGTGGGTAGTTGGGCCCCCTTTATATGGGCTTCAACCAGTTGGGGCCCCCCTTTAGGTAGTATATAGGCAGTTAAATCCCCCTTTTGGGTAGTATACAGACATTTGGGGGTCCCCTTTAGGTTTTTTTAAAAGGGCGTAAGGGGCCTCCTTTAGGTATTTAAAAGGGCAGAAAAAGGGCCCACTTAGGTAGTATACAGGGAGTTAGTGTCTCTTTTAGGGAGTTAAACAGGTAGTTAGGGGGTCCTTTTTTAAGTGTGCAGGAAGTCAGGGCCCACCCTTTAGCTAGTGTGCAGGAAGTCAGGGCCACCTTTTGCTAGTGTGTGTAGCCAGCGCCCCCATTTTTGTACCAGGGCCCCCCTAGTTAGTCGGGCCCCTTTATGTAGCCAGGGGGGCCCCCCCTTATGTAGCCAGGGTCCCCCATTAGTATCAGGGCACCTTTAGGTAGCCCGGGCCCCCCTTTACTGCCAGGGCCCCCCTTTAAGTACCAGGGCCCCCCCTTTTGTAGCCCGGGCCCCCCTTTGTTTCAGGGCCCCCTTTATTAGCCAGGGGCCCCCCTTTTTGTACCCCGGGCCCCCTTTGTTAGTAGGGCCCCCCTTTGTTAGTCAGGGCCCCTTTTTTTAGCAGGGCCCCCTTTGTTAGCAGGGCCCCCTTTATGTGTCAGGGCCCCCCTTTGTTAGTCAGGGCCCCCCTTTTTAGCCAGGGCCCCCCTTTTGGTAGTCAGGGGACCCCCCTTTATATAGCCAAAAAAAAAAAAAAAAAAAAACACCACTTACCGGGTCCGGGTCCGGCTCCTGCCGGGTCCCCCCGCTTGAGTCACCGCAGGGTCGTGCCCTGCATAGGTGGCGCGGTGAAGTGACTCATCGCGCCGCCTACATCAGCATGGGGCCGGCGCCCGCAGGGTGAAGGCCTGGCCTTGCTGCCAGGGAGATCCGGAGCGCAGCGAGTGCCGCTGTGCCCGTAACACCGCGCAGCCCCGGGAGTGAGGACATTAGTCCCGGCTACCGGGGGCCCGGGCTCGGACATCGGGACGCGGACCCGGGCGTCCAGGGACGGATGGCGGGGGCGGGCCCCCGGGGGGGCGGGGCACTTTCCCCAGGGCCCACAGCAGCTCGGGGGGGGGGCCCACCAGGGGATTCACCGATCCCCGGCGGCCCAGTCCGAGCCTGCATTTCATTGTAATCGTAACTGCGAAAGTGGCATAAAAAATTATAGGGGTTTTGCCAATTCTAAAAATTCCTTTCTGAGGCCGGTTTGTAGCTTTGAAGCTAGTGTGCTCGGCTATTTCTAAACTCCCACAGACATGAATGGGAGACATCTGTTCAAGCACGGCCATTTCCCAACTGACTAAGGCGGACTCATAGCAAGCTACAAACTAGCTTCAGAAAGGGATTTTGTGAAATAGCAAAACCCCCTTTTAAATTTCCCCAAAGGGTTTCCCAACTACGAATTGCTTTTTATGTAAAAATTTGCAAAAACGAGTCATTTGAATTATATCCCTTAAAATTTACCTACCCATTCCTGATATTCCCCCCTTGTATGGGTGCAACAGCTCCTCAGGGCACTAAACTACGACCTGAATTCAAAAAGGCGGTTTAAGGGATGTATTGAGGTAATGTCCCCCTAGGCAGGTTATAAGCAGGTATATGTCCCCCCTGGGCAGTTTTTGGGGTTTATGTCCCCATAGGTTATAGGCCCGGGTTTTTTGCCCCATGAATTTTTAGGGGGGTTTTGTCCCCCTAATACTTTAGGCAGGGTTATGGCCCCCTAGTAGCTAAGGAGGGTTAGTCCCCATAGATAGCTATAGGCAGGGTTAGTCCCCATAAAGCATAGGGAGGGTTATGTCCCCCTAATGCTATAGGCAGGGTTATGTCCCCAAGAAGCTATAGGCAGGGGGATGTCCCCCTAGATGCTATAGGCAGGGTTTTTGTCCCCAAAAATAGCTATGGCAGGGTTATGTCCCCTAGTTGCTATAGGAGGGTTATGTCCCCATAGTAGCTATAGGAGGGATGTCCCAAGATAGCTATAGGAGGGTTATGTCCCCCTAGATAGCTATAGGCATGTTATGTTCCCCCAGGTAGCTTAGGGAGTGTTTTTGTCCCCTTTGGTCTTAGGGAGGTTTTGTCCCCATAGGTAGCTATGGCAGTGTTATTTCCCCATAGGTAGCTATAGGCAGGGTTATGTCCCCCATAGGGATCTATAGGGGAGGGTTTGTTCCCTAGGGGAGCTAAAAAGGGAGGGTTATGTCCCAAAAGATACTTAGGCAGGGTTTTGTCCCCCCTAGATAGCTATAGGCGGGTTAGTCCCCCTAGATTCTAAAGGCGGGGTTTTGTCCCCATAGATAGTTAGGGAGGGTTAGTCCCCCATAGTAGTATAGGAGGGTTAGTCCCATGATAGCTATAGGGGGGTTAGTCCCATAAATAGCTAAGGCAAGTTTTGTCCCCATAGATAGCTATAGCAGGTTAGTCCGCATAGATAGCTAAAGGAGGGGTTTTGTCCCCATAGATAGCTATAGGCGGGGGTTTTGTCCCCTAGTAGCTATAGAGGGGTTTGTCCCCATTGTAGTATAGGGGGTTCGTCCCATAGATAGTATAGGGGGGTTTGTCCCCATAATAGCTTTAAAAGGCAGGGTTATGCCCCAAGGTAGCTATAGGCAGGGTTTTGTCCCCATAGATACATAGGAGGGTTATGTCCCCTAGATAGCTATAGGCAGGGTTATGTCCCCTAGATAGCTATAGGCAGGGGTTATGTCCCCATAGATAGTAAAAGGCAGAGTTATGTCGCATAGATGCTATAGGGTGGGTTATTCCGCTAGTGCTATAGGGAGGGGGTTTTGCCCCAAATAGCTATAGGCAGGGTTTTTGTCCCCCTAAAAAGCTATAGGCAGGGGTTTTGTCCCCATAGATAGCTATAGGGAGGGTTATGTCCCCTAGATACTATAGGCAGGGTTTTTGTCCCCATAGTAGCTATAGGCGGGTTGTGTCCCCCTAGAAGCTATAGGGAGGGTTATGTCCCCCACAGATAGTTAGGCAGATTATGTCCCCACAGATAGTATAGGCAGGGTTATGCCCTTGGGAAATTAGGCAGGGTTTTGTCCCCATGTAGCTATTTCGGGTTTTTTCCCCCTAGATAGTTTAGGCAGGGGGTTTTGTCCCCCCTAGATAGTTATAGGCAGGGTTATGTCCCCCCTAATAGCTTAGGCACGGTTATGTCCCCCAAGATAGTTTAGGCAGGGTTATGTCCCCCTAGATAGTTAAGGGGGGGTTATGTCCCCTAGATAGTTATAGGCAGGGTTATGTCCCCCAATAAACTATAGGCAGGGTTATGGCCCATGTAGTTTTTGGCGGGCTATGTCCCCATGATATTTTTTTTGGCAGGGTTATGTCCCCATAGATCAGTGGTGGCCAAAAGTATTGGACCCCCTGCAATTCTGTCAGATAATATCATTTTCTTCCTGAAAAAGATTTTCAATCACAAATTCTTTGGGATTATATATTCTTTATTTTGTTGCAATGAAAAAACCCCAAAAAAAAATGAGACAAAAAAAATCATTGATCTTTTTTACCCAAAACTTCAAAAAAAGGGCCGGGCAAAGATTGGCACCTCACCTAATACTTGGTAGCACAACCTTTAGCCAAAAAAACTGCGAACAAAAAGCTTCCGGAAACCATCAATGAGTTTTTACAAAGCCCGCTGGAATTTTTTGACCATTCTTTTTTGGCAAATGTCCAGGTCCCTTGGGTTTTAAGGGTGCCTTCTCCAAAAAGCCATTTTGAGATTTCCCCCAGGTGTTCTATGGATTCAGTTGGCCATTGCTGGCCCCTTTTAAAAATCTTCAGTGCTTTTTTCTCAAACCATTTTTTAGTGCTTTTTTTAAGTGTGTTTTGGGTCATTTTCCTGCTGGAAGACCCATGACCTCTCACGGAGACCAAAGCTTTTTCAACTGGGCCTACTTATGCTGCAAAATTTGTTTTGGGGTCTTCAACTTCATTTAAACCAGCCATCAAGAGTCCTCCACCAAACAACCCCAAAAAAAACCTCCCCATTTAAAAAAATCCTTTTCCTTTAAATCCCCTTTTTTTCAAACCATGGAACTTTTCCAAAAAAACCCACTTCCCCATCTAAAAACACCAAAAAAAACTTTCCCAAATTCAAACCCACCCTTTTTTTTTCCCCCCTAAAACTTCCCCCCCCCCAAACACCCCCACAACCCGCATATACTTACCCCTTTTACCCAAAAAAACCACACAGTATTTTTTGGATTTAGTGAGGGTTTTTTATCCCACTCACAATCCTTAAACTTCTCCCAAATTTTTCTTTTTCCCAACAAGGATTTCCCAACCCCCTTTCCCCCTTTTGATGACAGTGAGGTAGAAAGGAAATTATGGTAGAAAATTTTTTAAAGAAGTAAATACTTTTTTTTTTTTCCCCAAAAAACAAAACAAAAAACAAAAATTTTTCCTACACCCCAAAAAACTAATTGACAACCCAAATAAATAATTTTGTTGATAAAGTTTGAGAAATTCCTTTCTTTCAAATTTTAAAATTAATCAAAAAAAAAAAAAACATCTTTTTCTAAATTAACCCAAAATTTAACACCTTTACCCCTTTTTGGTATTACAAACACAAAATTCCAATAAAAACTCCACCCATATATCCCCACCCAAAAGGGGGCAAAAAAAAAAAAAAAAAAAAAAAAAAAATCCCACATCCTTCAACCAACAACCATTTTCCCAATCCTAAGTTTCCCCAAATTAAAAAAAAAATTTTTTAATTTTCCTCCCTAAAAAATATTTTCAAACCCCCCTTTTAACCCTTAACATAATTAAAATTCGAAAAGATTAGGAGAAACCCCCCCAAAACCATACAAAAACAAAAAAAAACTAAAACAAAAATAAAAAACGCTGAAAAAATTTAATTAAATTTTTTTCCCCAAAAAAAACAAATACATATATTTTGGGGATAATACCCCCTTTTTTCCCTTCTTAAAACCCCCCCCAAACCTTTTTAAAAATATTAACAACACCCACACCAAAAAACAAACTACAAAAAACCCACCTTAAATTTCCCTTTTTTTTTTAAACCCCCAATTTCCCCTCAAAATTCTCCTATTTAAAAATTTACTCTAACAAAATATAAATTATTCCCCCAAATTTTGGTTTTTAAAAAGGTTAAATTAAAAAACCAACCCCCACAAAAAAAACACCCCCCACCCCCCAACCCAACCCATTAAAAAAAATATTACAAATTTTCAAATAAAAAAAAAAAAAAAAAACTACCCCATTAAACCAATAAAAAAAAACCACAAAAAAATTATTTTTTGGGAAAATAAATTTTTAAAAAAAAAAAAACAACAACAAAAAACTTTTTAAAACCCTCACAAAACAAAAAAGATTTAGTTCACCACCAATTTCCAAAACCTCCCACAAAAAAAAACCTGTAATTGAATTATAGTAAACCCCCACTATAAAACAAAAAATAAAAAAAAAATCCAAAAATACTTTCAAATTTAAAAATTTAAAAGAAATTTTTTTAAAAAAAAAAATTTTAAACAAAATTTATCCAAAACTTTTTTTTTCCTTTTTTAAACAACAACTTTTTTTAATTTTAGGATTCATTCCCATTTCTAAATTTTCCATTTTTCAATCAAATTCTTCAACTATTTTTCCCTCAAACTTTAACCCCCAAATTTTTATTTTGGGGGAATTAGGATCCAACCCTTAATATTTACAAACCTTCTTTTTTAGTTTGGTGATAATTGAAAGCAAAAAGACTACCACTTTACTTTCCCCTAAAGGGAAAAAATTTTCCCCTTTTTAAAACTAAGTACAGGAATTTTTTTAGAACCACAATCACCCCCCTTTCAAAAAACCCCCAAAACCATGAGTTGAAACCCCCCCCTTAAAGGGAGGGGTTTTTTGGAGGAATAGATTATTTAAAATTCACCCTTTTTTATTAATTTACATTTCCCAATATCTCGGACCCAAACTTTAAAACCCCAACCCCCTTTCTTAAACAACACGTCCCTCAAACTATCCTCCCCATTTTTTTTACTATTACCCATTTCCCACCCCATCCACACCCCCCCCTTTTTCTATTTTTACCCCCTTTCACTTTCCCCACTAATCCTCCCCATCCTTTTAAATTTTAGGTTTCATTTCTTTCCCTTTCAATTACCCCAAATTTTTCCCCCACCAACCCCATTTTCACTTTCCCCCCTTAATTTTAAAATTTTTTTTTTCCACCTTTTTTCCCAATTTTTTGGAGTGTGGTTTGGTTGTGATATTCTTTTCAAGTTAAACAAACAACCCCCAAAATGATTTAAGAGAGCCCAAAAAAATTAAAAACAAGCCAAAAATCTTTTTTAAAAATTTATTTTAATAAATTTTTAAATAAATTACCAAATCCGACCCTTATTTTTCCGGGTTGTTTTTTCTTTTTCTCCAAAAAATTCCCATAACCGCCTTCTCTTTTTTGGGGAAACCCCCCGTCTACTAAAAATTTTTAAAGTATCACTCAATTTTAATCTGGGGTTTTAAAACTTAATATAAAACAATGCCCCACAAATTTGGGGGTTTTGTGGAAAAAAAAAAATTTTAAAAACAAAACCCTCCCACCTTTCCCAAAAAATTTCAAATGCTTTTTTTTTTAAAAGGAAAAGGGAAAAAGAAAAAAATTTTTAATAAGTATTAGCAAACCTTTTTTCCCTTTTTCACCCCCTTTTTTAAACTACCCTTTATAAAATTTCCCGAAAATTTTTTTCCCCCAAAACCCAAAAACCCAAAAAAAATTTTTTTTTAAAAATCCAAAAAAAAAATTTTTTTAAAGCTTAATGTATAACTTCACCTTCCATTTTGGAGAATCTAACCTACCACAAAATGCTCATATTTTGCCTGCAGAGCAAATTCTGCATTTGTACCAGGAAAACTCCTGCATATATGTCAAAAGTATCCCTAGGTAGACAGTCATCAGATGGAGGCCGAAAGAGTTACCTTTTGACCTCTGTCGTGCTGGCTTACATGTATATACCTTTGCTTTTACTGTATAGAAACACACAGTTACAATGCGCTTTGTTTACAGATGAATTTGACAAAAAAAAATTAAACGTGGTATACTTTTTTTCTTAGAAAGTTGTCATTGTACAGACATACAGAGGCCCCCTTCTGCGGTACACATTAGTAAACTTTCCAGACATATGACCTCATGTGATGATTCAGTTAGTAGCAGGATTACCCGACATTTGTGTGGTAACTATATAATGATGGAATAATTATTATTTTACCATCAACAATAGGTAAAAAAAAATCCTTTTTCTTTTCTTAATTCTTGTTTATTCCGTGCATATATATGTATAAACTTCATTACGCTTCACAATTTTCTTAAAAGATAAATGAAGACAGTGATATACTCAAGTCTCTAGGTGTGGGTCCCTCATGTAATTCAGCTTACTCCGCTTGAAGTCTCATTATGGGCTAGGAGGAGACACCGGGCAGAACAGAACGCACACCTGTGCGACATTTCGGGAGACAATTCGCCCCGTTTCTCAAGAAAGGCTAGAGAAAAGGTGCACATAGTCTCCTGAAACGTCGCACAGGTGTGCATTCTATTCTGCCCATTGTCTCCTCCTAACCCATAATGGGACTGCAAGCGGAGTAAGCTGAATTACATGAGGGACCCACACCTTGAAACTTGAGTATACCACTTTCTTCATTTATCTTTTAAGAAAATTATGATGTGTAATGAAGTTTATACATATATGCACGGAATAAACAAGGATTAAGAAAAGAAAATGGAATTTTGTTTGACCTATTGTTGATGGTAAAGTTGCAATTGGGAAGGGAGAAGAAGCTTTTGTATGGGTCTTAAATGGTTACACTATACCAAGAAAGTTTACAATGGTTGTTATAAATTTTAAGGAATAATTATTATTAACATGGTTATTCTACTAACTTCATCACTGTGTTTATTTACTTGGCGATGTCATGTTGTTAATAAGATTCAATGTTAAAAAATATAACACATAACTGTCTCTAGGTGACGTTAAGTTGTTAATAAAGTTAACTAAAAAAAAAAGAGGAAAAGATGAAACAATGAAAAGAATATGAGCTGATCTCCTTACAGACAATGACGGACATGACAAAACACTACTGGTGGCCGTAATCCTGGAGAAGTTCTGCTCCTCAATAAACTACTGTTAGATAACTGTATACTAGGGTTACATGACTGACACCATGTTTAGTCCATACAAACTGCAGAATGGAGTTCAGGCTGTACCCTTCTGTTTTTACAGTAAACAGAAGCATACTACATTGCTATAAAAGAAGTATGAGAGCAGAATTTATAATACATACAATTCTATATTTTTTCTCCGATATACAGTCATATACAAATTAGATTGGTCAGTGCTATTTTGTCATATAATTAACATTTCTGGTATGTCAGTGGCATTAGAATGTAACCTGTATCCAAGGTTTTCGTCAGGTGTCTCTTCCCCAGATGGGGTCCAGACAGTAAAAGGGTAAAAGTTTCCTCTTTGTTAGCTAATTTGAAGCCCACAGCTAACTGGAGATTGGAGACTCTGTTTGAGGTTCCCCTTAAAGTCTTGCAATGACAACATAATAAAAACAATAAAAATTTGATAACGCCTTTAATGGTCAACTGGACCATGTAATGAGTATAACAGACTATAGACAAAATAAGAGAGGTTGAGGAAGAAAGAGAAAAAGCGATCCTGTGAACTCTAATCATCAGCCATCATTTATGACATTCATGTCGGCATACATGCTCAATGTTGAGGAATCACACCACAACTAATAATGAGGAAGAATCTCAGTACTGACTTTCATTTTTTTATACAGAATCAGATAAGAAGAATAAAAGAGCCAGAAGGGGTATATTTATTATATTAATTGCAATAACTCAGTGGTAAGCCCCAAAACCAGAATGTTTGGCTCTATGGGCATGCCAACCACATACGTAAGAGTCCAGAGTGACAACAGGGACATAAGTATGAACAGTGACTAATTATCTATACCAGTATTGCAGTAGTAATAGTTATGTTTTTGGACTTGGCAGGTAATTTTTAAGGCATATGATATTGTACAGGTTGTCTGTTGAGCCTCAACATCCAATCAGATATCCAGGTCCACCTCCTGACAACCCAAAAAATTGGGAATACTCTGAATTGATTATGGATGAAAGTAAATGATACAAAATATATACGCAGCAGAATAATGGTGTAAACTGGTAGTAACGCATGAAGAATAGGGGAGGTAGGGAAATGGAAACATTTTAAGAAGTCTAATTGGCCATAGAGGGAAACCAGTAAGTAATAGACGTGGTGTAAAACACTGTGTGGACAGCCCCTAATAAAGTCAACCAGAACACAGTGTGTTTACTGTGTTTTCAGTGATAGTATTAAATAACACCTGTATGTCACCGTTGATGAGGAAGGTGGGACTTTACAGGAGCAGTTTAATGTGTTCCTTCATGGCCTGGAGGATTGGATTGGTTAGGCACACATTGTTAAAGACCCTGCAAAAGGGTTAATCTCTCTCTCTCTTTCTCCAGTATATTAGGTGTTTTAAAGGTTTTACACTAGAGTTTCAGCTCTCTGGGACCTACCATTCTCGACATATTAGAAAAAAATCAGAACTCACCCTGAAAGCTGCAAATTCTTGATACCCAGTCAAACGATTGGACCAATCTGCAACAAGTTTGGCACATTGGCAAAGGTTTTAGACCAGGTTTCATCTGTATAACACCAATTGTTTTTGACATATTCGGGAAAAAAAATGCAATTTTTGATTGCGGTCTGTTCTGTATGCAAAGCCAGTTGTCTGGACCAATTTGCACCAATTGTAATTGTTTTGGATCCGCCTCAAGTTTTGTACAGAATTTACTACTGATTGCGCCCACCACTAATTTCCCAAATTCTTGCATCGGTCCAGCTTGGATATGTAGCGGGTGCTTCTACTTTTTGAGTCTCCCCCATATTTTCTAGGTACATTAGTTTTTTAATGGCTAAACGCGATCTAAATGTTTTTAGTAACAAGGGGATGATTTATAAGTGGTAAAATAGCTTTGCTAAGTTCATCATTTTAACTAAGTGGCAACGGGCCAACATATGAAGCGGGAGGTGAGCCAATCTAGATAACTCAGCAAATATTTTAGTTATTAGCGGTGGATAATTAAGGGCATATATTGTTTCTAAAGTCTTTGGATACCCAAATATTTTATTGAAGTCAAAGCTAGGGAGATGGGATGTGACCGAAGTTTGGACATTTCAAGATCGGAAGCTGAAGCAATCGTTAACAATTTGGATTTTGGACTGTTAGCCTTATACCCTGAGCATGACACAAATTTATGTAGAATATTAAAAATTACTGGGAACTTTTTCAATGGTCAATCAAGGTCATTAGATCGTTGGTGAATAAAGCCATCTTAAGAGTAGAGTTTCCTACTTTAATGGAGTTACACTATTCAGGTATTGTGATAATGGCTCTCAGGCCAGACTGTACAACAAGGCGGACAATGGGCATCCTTGCCACGTTCCCCTCTTGAACCAAAAGGAATTAGACAAGAATCGCGGTGTGTAGACTTTTAGTGAGGGGTTTGCATACAGAGAGGTTAGAAATGTACTGAAGGAGCCTACCAAACCCATGCTGTCAAGTACCTCCCCCAGCCATGAACAGCTAAGATGACTGTTCTTTAGGCTTGGCCAAACAACTGAAACAATCAGCACCACATTTGGCACATAGGTATATTAGCCACTTTGGAAGATTTAAAACTAGGTTTCGGCTTTCTGGCACATTCTGTTCTCAACAGTCACAAAAAAAAAAATAAAAAAATCATAATTCACAGTGAATGCTGTACATTTTTTATGCACGGCCAAATGACTGGACCATTCTGGACCAAATATGGCACATAGGTATATCATGAATTTTGGAAGGTTTAAAGGGGATGTCTCACTTCATTGATTCATCCGACCTCAGTTCAGTTTTCTTGGTGTCATTTTGAATTCAGGGGCGTGTTTACTGGCTTCTACTAGGCTGCAGTGGAAGCCAGGTCTGTAGCTATAGCAACCAGCGCTGGCAGCCTATCATGAGAGATTGAACAAGTCTATAGCTATAGCGACCTGACGCAGCCTATACAAGAGGGGATATCTCAGAATAGGTAGGACACTGTTAATGGACATATATTGCAAAGTGACTTGTTTTTAGAAGATCTTTAACATAAAAAGCAATCCTTGTAGTGAGACAACTCTTTTAAGACCAAATTTTTCTAGAACCTACTGTTCTCAACATAGTCACAAAAAATTGACATTCACTGAGATCTGTGTCTGTTCTTTATGCATGGTGAAACAACTAGACCAATCAGCAACAAAATTTAGCACGTAGGTAAATCGGAGGCGTCAGAAGGTTTTACACCAGGCTTCAGCTATCTATAATCTACCGTCCTCAACATATTCACAAAAAAATTGAATTTGTCATGAACAGACTTACTAAAGCTGAATTTGGTCATTTTCATACATTAAAAACTTTTCAGACTAGTGATGCCACCAAAAAGAAACCCTGCTTTTACACAAAAAAACTCCTACAGCGAAGCACATGGCTGCTGCCCGAGCTGTTGAAACCTCTTAACAGACTCAAGGCCATCTCCATGCGAACCAGATGCATCTGAGCCAACAGCAGGCTGCTAATACTTCCCAGCAGACTGAGGCCTGACTGCAGTCTCAGCCAGAAAGAAGAGCAGCAGAGACTGCACAGCAGACACCTAAGCTCATCTTCAACCAGTAGCAAAAAAAGTTTTTAACCACACACACAAATAACAAACAGTTAAACAAAATAGACCCTAAATAGACCCTGCAAAAGAATAAAGAAAGTTGAGTTACGAATATTTTATTAAAGAGGTATTTCCATGAAGGCACTTCATGCCTGGTTTGTCGTACCTTAGCTTTCAGTGTGCTCAAAAGTGGGCGTGTACGATTTGTTTGAACTGCATAGCATGTGTTCCAGCAGGCTTGTCATCACCATGCCTGTCTCCACAGTGTGCTTACTCTAGTCAAACTAAGGTCTGTTTATGTATAGAGCTGTCAACAGCTGAGTGGTTAGCTCTTCTGCGTTCCAACATAGGGGTCCTAGGTTTACATCCTTGCAGAAACCAAACATGTAGATATTTTTTTTTTGTCTCAATGCACATACCTGATTAAGGTTTCTTTTTTCTTTATATTTATTTGCACTGTTTGACTAATTACTAAGGAGTACAGCAGACAGGAGTAGAATGACAGCACCTGGGGTTGAACAGTTGCTCAGCAGTGATTGTATGTGATTACTAGGCAGGGAAAAAAAAGTAACTTCATCACGCTCTGGACTCTTGCCAACAAAGGTGGAGTTTAAAGCAGTTAATATTCCCTCTATCTTGAGGCTTTGTCCAGGTCTTATATTTGGCTGCTGAGAGGGTGGGTGGTTTAGTCTTAAAGATATATTAATAAATTTTGTCTTAAAATACATAAGCAAAGCATATGAACAAAGTGATTGCATATTAAATCCTCATAACAGAATTTTAAAACCACTGTAATGTTGTTGGAGCATGGATGGGTGAACCAGCCTCAGTGGTTATGCAGGAAACATAAGTGGCCAAAGGCCGCTGTTTAATGGCTCTTGCTAGTGATATCCTGATTGATCCAAATGTTCATACATATGTATGCAAATATGGTCCTAAAAAAGATATTTTTAGGTGACCTTTAATGTCTAAACCTCGAAATTCTACTACCATTGTAGCGCAAATGACTACTTTATGTACGGCCAATAGGAGCCAAGTGTCTGTAGAAGATGTTGAAGTAGAAAGGATAATTTCCTTTTCAGTTCTTGTCCCATGTTTGTTAAACAGTCCTCTAAGGGTCCACTTTAATGCCGTTATTAGGCCCAGAGTTGCCATGTCAACCCATAATCAACCCATGATCGCATCGAGAAGTCACTAATAGGGTGACAAAACAGCCCCCCGTCCTCCTCTGTGCACCTCTCAGGTCACAGAACACAGCATCTAAAAGGTTCAAAAGCTGGGATCTAAGGTTCTTCCTAATAATAACTCAACTAATACTAGACAGGCGTGAACCTGCTAAACCTGGAATGGTACAGCTGTTCCAGGCTTATTTAGAAGCACTCTAAAAAGTCAAATTAGGTAAATTCTCCTAGTGACCATGGTATAAAAAAGATCAGTCATTATCGGGTTTAATATGTAAAATGTTGACATAAAGTTCAGGAGGAAATATTTTTAAAAAAAAAATGAAACTAAGCAAAAGAACCAGAGAGTACAATGTGAACTTTGTTGGAGATTAGCTGAAAAGCATATCAGAAAATAATATTTAAACTGAAAGAGTACTAGATGCTTAAAACAAACTTTCGTAGTAATGTGGTTAGAAAATCAACAGTAAGTGAATATAACCCTTCCTAGGGCAGACTAGACAGACCACATGTTTATATTCTGCCATCAGTCTTCTATGTTTCACATGTCCTAAAACATATATTTAGCGATTGTCTAAGCTAGACAATTCCTTTAAAGAAAGTGATGATATATTCATAACCGGGCAAAAAAAAACCTAACGCATTTTTCGGAATATAAGATGCACTTCCCCCGCCAAATTTGGGGGGAAAATGAGGGTGTGTCATGTAGTCCAAATGCACTCTCTTGGGCCGACAGGAGTGTGAGGAGGAGTGATGCTGAAAGAAGCAGCTGGCGGTATTTAAGGTGTTAAACCCTGCTGCCGGTTTCACACAGCATCGCTTTTCTCCAGGCTTCTGAGAGAGTCCTGTACAGTGGCAGCATGAGGCTGATCTGTACAGCCAGCAGCCGCCGCTAACAGCAGGGATGGAGCCGGCTCTGTCCCTGCTGTTCACAATTTAGACAGGTGTAATAGGTAATGAGTATCCTATGTACAGAAATACAATAGTCCTGCTGTATTTGGGAAAAGGCATTCTGCCCCCTAGTGGTAAAGTAGCCTAAGGGACTAAGTATTAAAGTAAAAAAAAATGATAAAAAACAAATAAATATTAAAAGTTTAAATCACTCCACTTTTGCCATTTTACAAATGAAAAAATAAAAAGTTGCACATAATTGGTATCACCACATCCAATCTATTAAAATATAACATCAATTATTCCATTCGCTGTACTGCATAGAAGAAAACAAATTCCAAATGCCAAAATTGTGTTTTTTTGGTCATTTCATATCCCAAAAAATTGGAATAAAAAGTGATTAAAAAGTGGCATGTATCCCAAATTGGTACCAATAAAAACTATGCTTCAGCCCGGACTTTTTGCTTCAAATTCTTTTTTTTCCTATTTTCCCCCTATTTGCGTCTTATGGTCCGGTGCGTTTTATAGTCCGAAAAATACGCTAAATTCTCAGCAGCCATATAAATATTGCTGTAGATACTTATTACTTAATACATACCCAATTTGTATATATAACTTTCATACAGACTTGAAGGTAAGCATCTACATTGTTTATTAGAACAGGTTAAAGAAAGTGATACCTGCTCTAGCTTAGAACAATTACTCTCCAGGCCAGCCGCGCAGCTGTCATATTGTGCTTTCTTTTCATCATACTCCTGGGTCAGCTCCTAATGTGAAAAGGGCAAAGATTCATGTCAGCACGTACTATGATACCTCGGCACATGGCACAGAGAAATGCAAGTTCCTGTCAGTCAGCAGCTTGAGCCTGTCATCCTGGCACACGCAGTGTTGCTTACTTAAACTTAGCAGATGTGTATCATTCCACTTTCACACATGGCGGGGGAGTATGTGTGCTGTCTGATACTTTAGAGAGATACATAGCTTCTAAACCAAACTGTTCCATAGCAGCTTTTATGATGACCTGTTGGAAGACACTGAAAATGGCTTTCCCCTAAAATCTAAGGCTGAATTATTATTATTCAGTTTAAAGCGCCATTAATTCCAGGGTGCTGTACATTCAAAGAGGTTACATACAGTTGAAACAAGAAGTTTCCATACACTATATAAAGACACAAATGCATGTTTTTCTCACTATCTGACATGAAATCAGAATAAACCTTACCCATTTTAGGTCAATTAGGAACCAAAATTATTTACCATTTGCCAAATGCCAGAAATAGACAGAGAGAATTTTTAAGCCATTTTTATTACTTTCTGCAGAATGAAAAGTTTCCATATATTTCATTAGTATTTCGCAACCTTGTCCTTAAACTTTATGACTTGGGGCAAACATTTTGGATATCCTTTCACAAGCTTCTCACAATAGTTGGTAGGAATTTTGGCCCATTCCTCCTTACAGAACTGGTGTAACTGAGCCATGTTTGCCCATAAACTTTCAATAGGACTGAGATCAGTGCTTTGTGATGACCACTCCAAAACATTGTAACCAGTTTGGCAGTATGCTTTGGGTCATTGTCCATTTGGAAGACTCATTTCCGCTGAAGCTTTAACTTCCTGGCTGATGTCTTGAGATGTTGCTTCAGTATTGCCACATAATCTTCTTTCCTCATGATGCCACTTATTTTGTGAAGTTCACCAGTCCCTCCTGCAGCAAAACAACCTCACAACATGATGTTGTCAACCCCGTGTTTCACAGTTGGGAAGGTGTTCTTAGGCTTCCAAGCCTCTCCCTTTTTCCTCCAAACATAACAATGGTCATTATGGCCAAACAGTTCACTTTTAGTTTTGTCAGACCACAGGACATATATCCAAAAATGTAAGTCTTTGTTCATGTGTGCATTTGCAAACATTAATCTGGCTTTTATATGTGTCTTGTGGAGTAATGGCTTTTTCCTGGTAGAGTGGCCATTCAGCCCATGTTGATACAGCACTCTTTTCACTGTGGATAAAGACAGAATCTTACCAGTTTCTGCCAGCATCTTCACAAGGTCTTTTGCTTTTATTTTTGGGTTGACATGCACACGTCGGACCAAAGCACGTTCATCTCTAAGGCACAGAACCCGTCTCCTTCCTGAGCGGTATGATGGTTGGACATTCCTATCTTGTTTGTACTTGCGTATAATTTTTTGTACAGAAGAAAGAGGCACCTTCAGGTATCTGAAAATTGCACCCAAGGATGATCCAGACTTGTACAAATCCACAAATCTCTTCCAGATCTCTTGTCTGATTTCTTCAGACTTTCCCATGATGTTACACACAGATGCAGTGTTTCTGGTGTGCTTTAAAATACATCCACAGGTGTGTCTCTAATTAACTCAGATGTTGCCAAAAAATCAATCAGATGGTTCCAAAGACATGACCTCATCATATGGCCCAAATTGTTTAAAGTAATCCTAGTGTATGTAAACTTTTAAATTTGCAGAAAGCAATAAAAATGCCTTAAAAATTCTCTCTCTCACTATTCAGGCATTTGGCAAATATAAATAATTCTGGTAATCCTAATTGATCTAAAACGGGTAAGGTTTATTCTGATTTCATGTCAGAGAAAAACATGCATATGTGTCTTTTTATATAATGTATGTAAACTTCTGGTTTCAAGTGTACAACCCGGTGCTTTAACCCTATGATTGCGGCGGTCAGGTGACTGCTCTGTCGGGTGATCGGAACACCCGGTGACCCGACGGAGATCGGGGAACGGCTGCACAGTCAGCCCTGGGGACCTAGAGTGGCCCCAGAGCTGTCTGTGTACTAAGCCAGTGACTATGACACACTGTGTGCTGTCGTAATCATTGCTTGTGTCAGACTGACACATATTTTAATGTATTAGCATATATGAATATGCTAATACATTACTAAGTGTAAAAAATAAAAATAAAAAACCTACACATTAGCATACTTGCCAACTCTCCCGTTTTTGGCGGGGGGGTCCCGCTATTTGGGGTCCCCCCCCGGCCCTCCCGGGAGAGCTGGCATTCCTCCCGCCGCCGTTAGGCGGCGGGGGTTCTTTAAATGGCCGCGGCGACAGAGTAGTGCTGGTGCGCTACTCTGGCGCCGCCGGTCTGTTCCCACAGGCGGGTGAAGCGGCCGCAGCTACCGCTTCACCCGCCCGTAGTCTCGCTATGCAGGGAGGAGGCAGCGCTGCAGGAGCCTGGTGAGGTGAGTGGATTTTATTATTTTATTTTTATTAGCTGTACCTGGCTACAATGTACCTGGCAACAGAGGGGGCACTACCTGGCAAAAATGGGGGCACTACCTGGCAACAGAGGGTGCATCTACCTGGCTACAATACGGGGGCACTACCTGGCAACAGAGGGGGCACTACCTGGCAACAATGGGGGCACTACCTGGCAACAGAGGGGGCACTACCTGACAACAATGGGGGCACTACCTGACAACAATGGGGGCATCTACTGGCAACAGAGGGGGCACTACCTGGCTACAATGGGGGCACTACCTGGCAACAATGGAGGCACTACCTGGCAACAGAGGGCGCACTACCTGGCAACAGAGGGGGCATTTACCTGGCAAACAATGGGGGCACTACCTGGCAACAATGGGGGCACTACATGGCAACAGAGGGGGCACTACCTGGCAAAAGAGGGGGCCTCGACCAGGCAAACAATGGGGCCTCGACCTGGCAAAAGAGGGGGCACTACCTGGCAACAGAGGGGGCACTACCTGGCAACAGAGGGGGCACTACCTGGCAAACAAAGGGGGCACTACCTGGCAACAATGGGGGAACTACCTGGCAACAATGGGGGAACTACCTGGCAACAGAGGGTGCACTACCTGGCAACAATGGGGGCACTACCTGGCAACAATGGGGGCACTACCTGGCAAACAAAGGGGGCACTACCTGGCTAACAAAGGGGGCACCTACCTGGCAACAAAGGGGGGCACCTACCTGGCTAACAAAGGGGGGCACCTACCTGACTAACAAAGGGGGGCACCTACCTGGCTAACAAAGGGGTCACCTACCTGGCTAACAAAGGGGGGCAACTACCTGGCTAACAAAGGGGGCATCTACCTTGCTACAAATTTGTCTCTACCTGGCTACAGAGGGGGCATCTACTTGGCTACAAGGGGGCATCTACCTGCCTGTAAGGGGCACTACCTGGTTATGGGGGGTTACTACCTGGCTATAAGGGCATCTATCTGGCTTTCTTCCAAAGCAGTTATGCAGTTAGGTGGAGTGGGTGTGGCTTTTTGAAGGGGCGTGGCATACCGACAAGATGGGCGTGTCCATGCAAATTTTTACCGCGGCGTGCTACACGTGCCACCCACTAAAGTCTCCTGCTTTTTCATTTTCAAAAGTTGCCAACTATGCATATTATGTATCCACATGACCGTAATAACCTGAAGAATTAATCTAACAAGTTATTAAAGAGAACCTGTCACATAGATTATGCCCCCCTTGCTGAGGACAGCACAAGCTAGTGTCAGACATGCTGGTTCCAGCGCTGTGTCCCTTATTCTGGAAGATGTTGTAGTTTTCATGTATTTAATGCTCAAATCTGTAGTTTTCAGCCAGAAGAGTCGTTCAGAGTGTCAGTTTTTTCAAACCCCGCCCATCTGAGGCTAGCCCTGCCCACTATCAATTGATTATTAATTGATAAACCTATTACTTTGAATAGGTAGAAACAAGTGAATAACTGTCAGTGGGCGGGGCTAGACTTTGGTGGGCGGGGCTAACACCTGCTTATGAATAAGATTTGAGTGGTAAATGCTCTAAAACTGCTGCATCTTACAGAAAAAGGGGCACAGTGCTGGAAACAGCAGGTCTGACACTAGCTTGTGCTGCCCTCAGCAAGGGGGGCATAACCTATGTGACAGGATCCCTTTAGGTGTGAAATGTGAACGATGTAAAAAAAAATGTAAAAAAAAATGTAAAAAAAAAAAATCTGCAATTTTTTAAAAGTGAACTTAAACTAT
Source organism: Phyllomedusa bahiana (assembly GCA_025379985.1). Lineage (NCBI taxonomy): Eukaryota > Metazoa > Chordata > Amphibia > Anura > Hylidae > Phyllomedusa > Phyllomedusa bahiana. Next base: position 23,648 of record JAODAL010005891.1, on the reverse strand, counting down.
TCACCCATAAAGTACAACTTGTCTCGAATAAAACGAGGCCTCATCCAACTGCCTCATTGAAAAAATAAAAAAGTTAAAACTGTTGAAACGCAAGGAGACAAAAACTAAAAAAAAACGTTCTGGTCATTAACTACTTTTCAGGCCTGGGAGTTAAGGGGTTAATGTGTGGTACAATGGTGTAACGTGGTAAATTTACAGCAGATTTTACCCTCATACATGGGACATTTTCCATATGGAAATAAGAGTATGCTGAAGACTTTAGAATACGCACCATGTCAAAATATACTGCCGAACTGTCTGGAAATTTCACCACAGAATTTACCAATGTGAAATTCATTTTAAATCTGGAGCATAATGCACAGCAAATTCCACATGTAACACAAGTGGATTGTTCTATGGACTATCTGCAGATTTGCTCAAACACCTGCATTTAAAGGGGTTGGTCACTTATTTTTATTATACTAGTGCCCATTTTTTAAAAAAAAGTTATAATCACCTCCCCCCCTCACCCTGGATCCAGCACTGTGCTGTCCTCACTTTTCACTGTTCACCTGCTTTCCAATTGCCTCTTCTGAACGGGGACGTCACCATTGCAACCGCTGACTGGCTGTAGTGGTCATATGTCAGCACCTCTCGGACAACTCACTTTTGCATGGTGACGTCAGGCTGCGGCACATGAACGCTGCAGCCAGTCAGCAGCTGCACTAGTGTCGCCCCTGTTTGAAGAAACAAGAGGAAAAGAGAAGACCAGTCGAGGATGGTGAGGATGAGGATGGTGCAGCGCTAGATCCGAGATAATGATGAGAGGAGAATATCACTTTTGTTTTAAATTATTTTAAATAGGCACATTAGTATGACAAAAAAAATGGGCAACCCCTTTAAATAGACAGATAATACAACAGAAATCATTTCAATATGAGAGGGTTAGCCTTTTACACCAAATTAAAATATTACAAAAATAACCTTTAACTTCCTTCAGACGAGAGATTATACCTTCATTGTTGCTGTGTTGTCTGAAATTAGGGAAGCCCAACTAAATGTACACTGCTCAAAAACTTAAAGGGAACAGTTAACACAATAAAACTCCAAGTCAATTACACTTCTGTGAAATCAACACCGATTGTGAATCAATTTCTCCTGCTGTTGTGCAATTGGAACAGACAACAGGTAGAAATGATAGGCAATTAGCAAGACAACCCTATAAAGGAGTGGTTCTGCAGGTGGTGAACACAGACTATTTCTCTGTTCTCACCCTTTTTGACTGTTGTTTTGGTCACTTTTGCATTTTGTCATTGCTTCCACCCCTAGAGGTAGCATATGGCGGTGGCTACAACTCACAGAAGTTGCTCAGGTAGTGCAGCCAATGCAGGAAGGCACATCCCACACAGCCCTCCATATGCTAGCCAGAGGTACCCTGGTTGCCATTAGGTACTGGAATTAGATCCTCAGATCCATTGTGAGACCATGTGCAGGTGCAGTGGGCCCTGGGTTCCTTCTGATGCATGACAATGCTAGGCCTCATGTGGCTGAAGTGTGTCTGCAGTTTCTGCATGATGAAGGCATTCATGCTATGGACAGGCCTGCCCATTCCCCAGACCTGAATCCAATCGAGAACATCTGGGACATCATGGCTGGTTCCATTCACCAAAGCCACGTTTCACCACAGACTGTCCGGGAGTTGACTTATGCTTTAATCCAGGTCTGGGATAAGATCCCTCAGGAAAACATCCGCCACCTCATCAGGAGCATGCCCAGGTATTGTAGAGAGGTTATACAGGCATGTGGGGGGGCCACACACACTACTGAGCCTTATTTCCTTGTCTTGAGGCATTTCCACTAAAGTTGGATCATCCTGAAATGTGATTTTCCACTTTGATTTTAGTGTCCCCTTTATTTTTTTGAGCAGTGTATATCTCAGAAGCATGTAAAAGACTATATTGACTAAATTATGCCTTCAATGGTGTTTCCCTCCATATTAAAATGGTTCCCTCCTGTAGTTAACAATTTGAAATTCAGCATGCAGCATCCTATAATCAGCTGATTGCCATCATTCTGGCTGTTGAAAGCAGATCCAGGGAAAGGAGTACAAATATAGAGACGAAACCAAATCCTCTGAAGCGCAAGATGTTCTTGAAGAGCATTTCCTCTTTGGAGTTAATAAATGGATCCTAAGCAGGCATCTCCTCTCTTTTTGTAAGGTTTAAAAGGGCTGTATAACTTAAATTTAAAAAACAATAACGGGTTACAGCTGTATAATAAAGTAAAAAACTATATTCTAACCTTTGTATTTACTAACATACTGTGTCTCCTGGTCGCATTAAAGGGGCTTTTCACCATGCAGTTTCACTAACTCTTAAGCAATTTGCACTGACTCTGCCTCCTCAGCATATGGGTGGTTTATAGCAGTGATTTGCATATTCAACTTCTAGCAAGCCAAGTGCAGGAGATTGTTATCACTAACAAGATTACTGATAAAGCCATGCTTTTCAGTCCTCACAGCACATGTACCTTTTGTTTATTGAAGTTTATTGAAGCTAATCTTATTAGATATAATTAGTTTGTTCTGAGCACAGTCTGTTCTTGGGGTGATGTCACTCTCCGCTTTCATCTCTTTCACCTTACCAGATAACAGACGTCCATCTGGTACGCAGGTAACCTTAGAAACCTGTGTGCACTCAGAGTTGATAAAATGTCTCTTATCTTATGACTAAAATCTATTGATCAATGTATTTAGAAAAATTCATCATATAAGTTTACCATTAAACTGATAGCAGTGATCTCAGTGGAATAGCACCATAAAGACCACCGACTGGATTCAGCGGTAATGTGCCAACACATGGGCCAACACTGCCGGTAGCTTCAGCACTGGAATGGTGGTATGAATAGATACAGGTGTATCCTATGACGGGCCTCAGTGCTAGATAATCTAATCTAGTTTAGTAAAAATAAGCAAAGCACACAGCTCATAATTTTTTTCAGAATTGCCTCACGTCCCGTTAGTTACTGCTGCCCACACCCCCCATTACAGTTGCAAATACAACATAAGTGACATAAATACATGTCATAGTGATGAGTCAGAAGTTCTGACTGGTGGAGGTTCATGGAAGTGAGACCCCACTGATGCCTAAAACAGAGATGGAAGCCCTCAGCTAAGCAATGTGTCCCTTCATTCTACTTGGCTCTTCTCAGGAAGATGAGCATGCAATGTACACATTTTTGTGAAAATCTTATAGACTTTCTAAAAATACATACATGGCTTAATCAACTATGTGAAGAAAGCCAAGCAGAGTCAGTCTGAAACAATGGGGCATAGCACCTGCTCTTGTGATTTAGGGACCAGTGGGAGTTTTAGGACAGGTTTATAAAAATATATATATTTTTATACTTAACCCATTTTAAAGAACATGTAATGCTGTCACTGATTAAAGAAAAAGTCACACACAGCAGTTTTATTGCAATGTTTTCACGTTGGATTTGCTGCAAAGAACAATACCACAAATAAACTTGCGAATACATATAATAAATTTATACAAACCTGGCATTTCTGGCGTACAGGCCTTAGGTCTTGTATAACTGGAGCCAATGCTGATTTTTTATCTTCTATCATGGAGTTTAACTTTTTAACCTAAATACAGAAAGGAATGTAATAATTTACAATGGTCATAGTACACTTATTTCTACAACTCCCTAGCTGCCCTGCTGTATGTCTCTCCCAGGTTACAGGCTACAAATAAACTTTTGTAGCCTGATTTTTTTCTCGCTCTCTGATGCTTGCTTCTAAGGGTACGTTCACATGGCAAGTGTAAAATACCTGTCGGATTCTATAACAGAGATTTTCTACTGTGGTCTATGGGGATGATTAACAGTCAGTTTTCAAACTGATTCAAAAATAGAAATTAGCCATAAAAACCGACAATAAATCCCTGCCATGTAGACGGCCCCTAAATAACCAACAGTCTGTAGAATAGGAGGCATATTGGAAGAGAGTAACACATGACTGAAGCATCAGATCACATAACATGATTCTACACCGGATTGTTTGTAGTTGTCACCGTGAATACATGTCTTCAAAGAAACTGTAGACCCAAAATTGAGAGATACAAATATGGACAAAACTGTTGGCACACTTCTAATAAACAAAGACAAACCCACAATGGTCACATAAATAACTTGAAACTGACAAAAGTAATAATAAATTAAAATTTACTGAAGATCAACTAATGAAAATCAGACATTGCTTTTGAATTGTGGTTCAACCAAAAAAGTATTAAAAAACAAACTAACGAAACTTGCCCAGACAAAAATGGTGGCACCCTTAAATAGAACCTGTCACCTAGTTTATGCCCCCCTGGCTGAGGACAGCGCAAGCTGTCAGACATGCTGTTTCCAGCGCTGTGTCTCTTAGGCTATGTTCACATGGCTTATTTGCGGGGCGTTATTACGCTCCGCAATTACGCCGTGTGGACGGGTGTGAGGCGGGAGCGGGGGGCCGGCACCTTGGCGGTCCATAGACTATCATTACTAGCGGCGCGTATACGGCGGAAGTAAATGACATGTCACTTATCTCCCCCCGCAGCGTATTTGCCGAGCGGGGAGAGGAGACGTAATCCATAGTTCTCCATGAGAACTGTGGATTATCGTAATGACTGGGACGTATTCCAGCCGTAATTAGCGCAGTACGGCGCAAAATTACGGACTGAAATACGTCCCATTTTAAGCCGTGTGATCATAGCCTTACTCGGTAAGATGCTGTAGTTTTAGAGCATTTAATGCTCAAATCTACAGTTTTCAGTCAGGAAAGAGTCAGACAAAGAGTCATTTTTTTTCATACCCCGCCCATCTGAGGCTAGCCCCGCCCACCTCAACTGATAAACCTATTACTTTGAATAGGTAGAAAAACATGTGAGCGGGGCTAGCCTTTGGTGAGCGGGGCTAACACCTGCTCATGAATAAGATTTGAGCATTAAATGCTCTAAAACTCCAGCATCTTAGAGAATAAGGGACACAGCGCTGGAAACAGCATGTCTGTCACTAGCTTGTACTGCCCTCAGCAAGGGGGACATAATCTATGTGACAGGTTCCCTTTAACTTAAGACTTTGCTGTACAACTTTTTAAGGTAATCACTGCAAATGATTTCTGTAACTCTCAGTGAAACTTCTGCACATGTCCACAGGTATTACTGCCTACTTCTTGTGAGCAAACTGCTCCAGCTGTCTCAGGTGTAAATGTGCCTTCTCCAGCCTGCATATTTCTGCTCCTTCCACAGATGTTCAATAGGTTTAGGAAGCCACTTCAGAATAGTCCAATGCTTTGCTCTTAGTCATTCCTGGATGTTTTGAGCTGGGTGTATTGGGTCATTATCCTGTTTAAAGACCTATGATCTGCAGCTAAAACCAAGCTTTCTGAAACTTGGCAGGACTATTTGTTCCAGTATTCCTTGATACTCTTCAGATTTCAATGTACCCTGCATAGATTCAAGTCACCCTGTGCTAGAAGCACTCGTCCAGAAGCCTTGTGGCTTGTTAATATGCATCTTGGCAAATTCCAGTCTTGCTTTTTTATGATTTTCTTTCAACAATCATCTTCAATTAAGTCCACTTTGGCAAAAAGGGCATCGGATGGTGTGACCTGACATTGATGTACCTTGACCTTGGAGTTCATCTCTTAACTCTTTGGAATTGTTCTGGGCTCTTTTCTTACTATTCATATTAGCTTTCTCTTCAATTTGTCATCAAATTTCCTCTTGTGGCCATATCAAGGGAGGTTTGCTACAGTGCCATAGACCTTAAATGACTGAATAATATGTGCAAATGTAGTAAAAGGAAAATCAAGCTGTTTAGAGGAGTTCTTATAGCCTTTACCTTTAACACGATTGTCTAGAATTTGCTCTCTTATCTCCTGAGACAACTTTGTCCTTAGCTTCCTCTGGCCTATGTTCATTGTGGTACACACAATGATACCAAACAGCACAGTGACTTTTCACTCTTTAAATAGGCAGACTTACTATAATGATGTAGTTTCAAGTCACCTATGATGCTAATTACAGGACACACCATAGGTAAACATGCGCCTATGGTCAAATTATTTTCAGTCATTTCTAGGGATTCCAACATTTTTATCTAGGCCAATTTCATTAGATTATTTTTTTTTTGGGCTGAACCATAATTCAAACACAATGTCTAACCTCCATTAGTTGATTTTAGTCAATTTAAATTTATTATTACTTTTGAAAGTTTAAGGTATTTTAGTACCAACAAATTTTTTCCATGTGTATATTTGTAAACAAGACTATTGGCAACGTTTCTTCCTTGGAAAGGTTGGAAAGGTGGGTGATATGCTTATTAAATTATAAAGTGGACCAACATGAAAATATGCAGTACCCCTGCTTACAGTACTTGTTGTGATATAGTAGAGGAAGAGAACCTGAGCTCTGTGATCATGTAAGTTTAACTTATGTGAAACAGGAGTACGAAACAGAAAATCCTGCCAGGACTCCAAGGTGAGACAATGAGGGTCCTGCTAACCCTCACAACCTGATGAACAGCTCTGCCTATATCGGTGTGTATGTAGGGAAAGCTGTCAATCACTTGGATTGGGTATGGTAAGTAGAATTTATACTGTCAGGATTCACTGTTTTTTTTAAGCAGAAAGTTTGACCCAAATCCTTAACTCTATACATAACAAAGCTCAGTTTCTCTCCCTATATCGTATATCAGATAAAATAGCATAAATCACCTGACAGGTTCACTATCAATATGTTCTTTTTTTGCTTTCCTGACATCTTTTAGTCTTCTAATATATGTTACTTCCAATATTTCTTCTTTTTGCCTCCTTATTTGTGTATAGAATAAATTAGGAGCTCTTGTTACAATTTGACACGTTTTACATAGGATTATGTATACTAGTTACTACAGTTTCACAATCTTTCCTCATTACACTCACCGGCCACTTTATTAGGTACACCATGCTAGTAACGGGTTGGACCCCCTTTTGCCTTCAGAACTGCCTCAAGTCTTCATGGCATAGATTCAACAAGGTGTTGCACCGATGCTCAAGGGGTCCCCAGGGGCCCAACGAGTGCCAAGAAAATATTCCCCACACCATGACACCACCACCACCAGCCTGAACCGTTGATACAAGGCAGGATGGATCCATGCTTTCATGTTGTTGACGCCAAATTCTGACCCTACCATCCGAATGTCGCAGCAGAAATCGAGACTCATCAGACCAGGCAACGTTTTTCCAACGTTTTTCTTCTTACTGTCCAATTTCGATGAGCTTGGGCAAATTGGAGCCTCAGTTTCCTGTTCTTAGCTGAAAGGAGTGGCACCCGGTGTGGTCTTCTGCTGCTGTAGCCCATCTGCCTCAAAGTTCGCCGTACTGTGCGTTCAGAGATGCTCTTCTGCCTACCTTGGTTGTAACGGGTGGCTATTTGAGTCACTGTTGCCTTTCTATCAGCTCGAACCAGTCTGCCCATTCTCCTTTGACCTCTGGCATCAACAAGGCATTTCCGCCCACAGACTGCGCTCACTGGATGTTTTTTCTTTTTCGGACCATTCTCTGTAAACCCTAGAGATGGTTGTGCGTGAAAATCCCAGGAGATCAGCAGTTTCTGAAATACTCAGACCAGCCCTTCTGGCACCAACAACCATGCCACGTTCAAAGGCACTCAAATCACCTTTCTTCCCCATACTGATGCTCGGTTTGAACTGCAGGAGATTGTCTTGACCATGTCTACATGCCTAAATGCACTGAGTTGCCGCCATGTTATTGGCTGATTAGAAATTAAGGTTAACACAGTTGGGACAGGTGTACCTAATAAAGGGGGCCCGGTGAGTGTATATTGCTTTACTGATAAGCATGGCTTATACAACATAATTATGCATCTTATGTTATAGATGAAAATGTTATTGATACATTTCAATGACTGGATATATTTGATACTTGTAACCTAAACTTCGTACCTTCATCTGTGACAGGTTTATCTCTGTATAAGTTTATTATAATTTTATTATCACTGTGTTCGCCTGATTTCTTCACTCTTCTAAAGTGTTCTCTTAAAATACTACTACTGAAAACAATGACTCCAGTCCCAGTAAAATTCACATTCCAATTTACAGACATCAAACAAGCAATATGACGGATTTCTTTGGAAGTACATTTAAAGGTCTGTTTTCAGTCTATAGAAAGAAATATTAGTGGTCATGATCATGTGTTCTTTAAGGAAAAATTAAGACAAAAGGATGAAAGCTTGCCTGTGCTATCTATAGTTATCAAAATAAGCCGTTCTATAAACATGTCACAGTGAAGGTAAAAATCACTGTCTCCCCTGCTTGCTAAATTAAACCAGTATAATACCTGCTAAAAATAGGAAACTGTCTTGCATTTTCCATTTTAATTGTAAAACTTATTCATTTTTCTGTGTAGTAACATTTCATATGACAGTGCAAAGTTAAATAACATCTGATTGTGGCTCAAAATAATTGATAAAGAACTTTCCGGAAACGGGCACAAAACAAAACCTATGATTGAAAAAAAATTGTTTTACAAAAAGGGGGCCAAAACTTTTTAGGTTGTTCAAGGGCAAATTTCGGCGCACTTTTCGCGTCGTTTTTTCGCTCAAATTAAGGCAATGCGTGCCAAAAATTTTCGCTAATCCATATTCTCATAGAAAAATATGGAATACGCCCCTCTCTCTGCTGAAAATACGACTATTGTACGATGGAGAGTAAAGTGACATGTCAATTATTAGGGGCGAATACGCATGGGGGGTTGATGTCAAGGGGCCGGCGGGCTGCCCGGGATTTCGCCATATTAGCGTAACTCCCAAATAAACCCCGGGCCGTACGTACAACCGCAATTACGGGGTTTAAAAGCCTAAAAAAAAAATACAAGCCTCACTTACCTCCTGCTCCCCTGCCCCACTGTTCTGACACTGTCCTGGTCTGCAAAACCCAGGGTTAAATAAGGGGAATTTTCTGTCTGTATGACCAATCCCCATAAGAAAATTAGCGAGACCGGGGCCCGTTCTAAATGGCGGCAGGGGAGGAATGGGAGGTAAGGTTAATTTTTATTATTTAACCCCTTCACCCCTTTTGGGCGTATCCATACGAACGGGTGGTTTGGGGGTTCACGCCCCTGGACGAGGGATACCCCTGGGGCGCGCAATTTAAAGGCAATTTCGCGCGATCGGCGCGGGGGGTCACTGTATATTACACTAAATCCCGCAGGTCGGCCCCGACCCCGGATCGCTCCAGGGGGGGGGGGGGGCGGTTAACCCCTTTAAATTTCGCGACCACGGGTCGCAATAACAAGAAAGACGCAGGAGGGATCGCTCCCCCTCCTCTTGTCGGGGGGGAGCAGCGCACGGATCGGCGACCCGGCCCCAGCTCCTGCCTCCCTACGACCCCCACGGGGGGCAGGAATGCCTTCCGGGTTGTCTATGACGCACGCGCCCGGGCCGTGCCCTGTGGGCACGCCCCGGGCTGTGACTGAAAGTTGTCATAGAAACCATCATAGCAACAAGCTAGGGCACTGATTCCTATTAAATGAAGATCAAAAAGATCTCCTTTCAAACCCCCCTGGGGGGAAAATTTAAAAAAAAACGTGAAAAAGTTAAAAAAAGTAAAAAAAAGTGAAAAACAAGTAAAACACAAACACGAAAAACAAAATAAAAATACTTTTACACCGCCCTTTTCCCCTTTACAAACCCCAAAATCCCCCAAAAAAAGAAAAAAAATAAAGTCCCATATTTTGGTATCGCCGGGGCCCCTAAAAACCTCCCTTTAAATCTTATTTAATTAACCCGTACGGTGAAGTCGAAAAACAAAAAAAAAAAAAACAATCACAAAATTTAAGATTTTTGTTCACCCCAGCACAAAAAAATGGAATAAAAAGCGATCAAAAACCCTATAAACGAAAAAGTTGTACAAATTAAAACGTCATTTCACCCCGCAAAAAAAAAGCCCCCTTCTACACTTTGTATCGGAAAAAAAAAAAATTGTATAGCTCTCAAAGATAGCGATGCATAAATATTGTTTACAAAAAAATCACTTTCTTTTTTTTTTTTTAAGTGCTAAACAAAAAAAAAAAACTATATAAATGGGGGTACGCCATAATCGTAGCGCCCAAAGAGAAAAAGCAACTTATCAGGGATGCAGCACGGTGAGCCCTGTTAAAAAAAAAAATAAAAAACACTACAAGGATTGCAGTTTTTTTTCTTCACCCGGGCCTCCAATAAATGGTTTTTAAAAGCGACAAAAAGCCTTGCCCCCCCAAAAATGTACTAAAAAAAACTTCAAAACTCATCTCCAAAAAAAAAGTCCCTAAACGCTCCAAGCAAAGAAAAATTTAAAATTTTGGGCTCTCAACTAGGCGATCAAAAACGTTTTTTCCGGTTGAAAAAAGGTTTTTATTGTATAAAAGCGAAAAAACATAAAAAAATTAAAAATTGGGTATCGGTTAATCGATTACCTCTAAAAAGCAAAAACCATGTCTAAAAACCGTACAGTGAACCTTAAAAAAAAAAAAATAAAAAACACTACCAAAGGGATGCTGTTTTTTTCAAAAACTCACAAATACATAGCATAAATTTCACCCCAAAGGGTATCAATAAAAACTTCAACTCACCCGCAAAAAACAACCCCAAAACAGCTCTGACACAGAAAATAAAAAAAAGTTATGGGGTTCAGAATAGGGAAAAATAAAAAAAAGCAATTTTTCTAGCTATTTCTACTTGTAAAAGTAATAAAACAGAAAAAACTATATAAAATCTTATCATTGTAATTGTACCGACCCCTGTAAAGTTATCACATCATTTTCCTGTACGGCAAATACGGTAAAATCGAAACCAAAAAACATGACCCCAACTGCGTTTTTTTCCCCCCATTTTCATTGCCCAATCTAAAAAAAAAACTTGGGAAAACCTGGGTTCCTAAAATGCAGAATACTCCTAATGAGATCCCTGGGGTTTGAATCCAAAAGGGGCACCTTTTGGAAGGTTTTTTGCCCGTTTCCTACTTTGGGGGGTTGCAAATGCCCACATGGGCCCCACCAAAATTGCTTTTCCCAAAAACCCAAAAAGGCTTCCCCCCCTTTTACGCCCTGCCAGCGCCCCAAAAAGCAGTTTACACCCACATGTAGGGTATTGCCGAACTTGGGAAAAAATTTTTAAAAAATTTTTAGGGTTCTTTTTTCCAGGGTTCCCTTTTTATATAAACATTTTAAGCTAAAATTGGGAGATTTTTTTAAAAAAAAAAAATATTTTACAGCCTTTTGCTAAAAAAAATTTTGAATCACCGTGGGGTCTATATACTCAATGCACCCCCGGAAAAAAATTTTCCCTTAAGGGGTGTAGTTTTTAATATGCGGTCTATTTAGGGGGTTTATTTAATTTTTTGCACCTTAGGGTGTCCCCAAACCTGAAAGGCACCTAAAAAAAATCGTTTTAAAAATGAACCCCAAGTATAGTAGGTGTTCTCCTATTTTGGGGCTTATGGTTTTAGCCCAAAAAATGCACTAGGGGCCAAATATGGATATCTCTAAAAAAAGGCAGACCTGGGGAATGATATTAAGTTCATTTACCCAGTCACATTACCTATTCCAGTGAATAAGGATAAATTTGAAAACTGCAAAAAAAAGTGAAATTTCCCTCCCTTGCTTTAATTTTGTGAAAACTAAAGGGTTATCAAACTTCCTAAATATGTTGAAAAAAAAACTTAAAGGGGGGGAGTTTCTCAAGGGATCATTATGGGGGTAAACAAATCGGGCCCCCAAAGCCCGCGAACTGGTGGTCCCCAAAAAAAAAGTATATTGCAAAAATTTTTTTGAAAATGTGAAAAATTTCTACTAAATTTCTAAGCCCTCTAATGCTAAAAAAAAAAAAAAAACATTTAAAAAATGATGCCAAACCTTTAGTGGACAATGTAGATGCTGTTTTTAAAAAATATTTTGTTGAAAAATTATCCTTTTCACCAAAATTTGCAACTTTCAAAATCCTAATTTTTTTCCAAAATTTTTATGAAAATTTTTATATTTTTCACAAACAAAAAAGGATTGTTTTGGATAAAAATTTCTTTCTAAATTAAAGAAAAATTTCACGAAAAAAATCCAACACATGGGTAGGTAAAAAGTGTCAAAAATTATTCTCACATAAATTGACACATGTAGATTTCAAAAATAGGGCTGTGTCAGGAAGGTCAAAACAGGCTGGGTCCTTAAGGGGTTAAACAAAAAAGAAAAACATAATCATCTTCAGTACATGGAAAGTGCTATATGAAAGAATCCAGGGCAACAGGCATCTCTAAAGCATACAGAATAAAACCTGCTGTTGTCCTGAAATATTTCACTTTGCTAACTCCGAGGATGGATGTGAACTGCCTCAACCTGGCAATCATTTGCATCCCAGCTTGGAAATTAGGAGCCACTGGTGCTGTTATTTTTCTTTCTTTGATACATGAATTGTCCTATATGTTCCCCTTTGGGTTCCCTAAAATCCCCCACTGGGACTCTTTTCGCTTAAAATATTTTCTCAATTTAAAACACGTTAAATTTCTTCCACTATTTGGGAAGAAAAAAGTTATAAACTTTATATTAAATTTATGGATGGTGCAAATAAATCTGCAAAAATTACCCAAAAAACGCAAAACCATTTTTAGTTAGTATTGAATTTCTGAATATCATAAAAAAGTAAACCTCTTTTTGGGGGAAATTAAAGTTCCATGGCGACTTCATGCACATACGCAAGTATTGGTAAATGGCAAGAACACATATAAGGTAATTTGATAATAAATTAAAGGAGTTTGTCTCAGATTATGAGGGATAAAGGGACACAGTATTTTTTTTCCCAAACGGCACCACTGTGTCTGGCACTGCAGCTTATCCCCATTCACGTAAAAGAAGACACTTATTTAAGACAATCTTTAAATTTACAAAAATGCAAAAATTGAAACAAAAGAAAAAATAAACCATGTTAGACTGTCGTCAAGCGCCCTTTATTTTATCCACTTTTACTTTTAAGGCAAACTCTCTCCAGTTCCTCCTGGGTGTCACTGTACCCTGAAATTCCCCTTTTCTGCTCTATGGTTTGCTTAAAGAAAAAAAGGAGAAAGATCAAATTCATTTTACAAGCAATTTCATACATGATGACTGTACTAAAGCTTATAAACAATATTCAGTTTTAATCTTCATTTTATTTTGTTTTCCACTAAAGCACACTAAAAAAACCACAGCTCCAGCACCAGCTCACTAAACTGGGAGCACTGGACAATATATTTATATATTTCAGTTAACTTTTTATCAAAATAGAGTAAAAAATTACATGTATAATTATTAGGACCTTTACTAATCACCCTAAATGATGTGTTAACTGTATCATACTGGTTGTTGCTGTTACAGGGATACCAAATATGTTTGTCATTGGTGGTTTTGTGATGTGTATTTAAAGGGGTTTTACTAAAAAGTAAAAACCTCAGTGCTGGCTGCTTGCTGGGGTTTGGGTAGCTGTGAAAAGAGGAGGGCGCGCTTGCGGGTGTCCCCCCCCACATTCGGGGGGGTTTCCCAAGATAGTCAATGTATTCCCATGTATGTTCGGAACCCCAAAATTTTAATAAAAGGACTGCGTAAGTGCGCCCTTCTTCATTCAATGCCCCTCCGCTCACAGCTAGGTTTGATGGCCAGTGCAGGGTAAATTTTTATAAAAATGGTTTTTTTGTCAATTGCAGTTCCTTTTTTTTTTTAAAAGTTGCATTGCACAGAGAAATAACCTACTACGTGTGGTTTCCACACATATTTCGCATTGGAAACTGTGTGAGGTAGATGGGACATGAATAAGCCCCATAGATTGGGACTAAACCATACTAAAACTATAAAACTATAACTAAAATTAGTTGCATTTCAAGTGAAAATCAGCAGCAGAAACCCAATGGCATCCTGTTGAGTTTCTGCTGTGGATTCACAATGGATTGGTTAGACAGAAAAACCTGTTGTATGCACAAGACTTAAAGGGGTTTTACCACCATAGACCTTGATGGTATATCACTAGGATACGGCATCACAGTCTCATAGGTGCGGAGCCCACCAATATCAGGAACAAGCCTCTGAAATTCACAGAGCAGACTGTGGAGCCAGCTGTTCTAAGGGAGTTCCGAGCAGGGCCGAACAAACCGCTTGGCTGCACTTGGAACTCCCATAGAACAGAAGGAGAGCCAGCTCTCCAGTCTATTCTGTAACTTTTGTGGGCCTGTTCCCCAGATACGTGTGGATCCCACATCTGGGACCCACACTTAACAGACTTTGAGGGCATATATCCTAGAGACATGCAATCAAAGTCTATGGTGGTATATCAATATCCTATACAGCAGATACTAAGTATAATCCCCTGGATGGACATCAGAGGCTGAAAAAAAATGTGAAGAGACTTGTTGAAGCATGATGTCCAAGGAAAAACTTCACAAAACATAACATGCTGGTTCCACTGAAAGGACATTTCTTATCCAGATAGTTCATTTTCATTATATAGCAGTCAGCATGTGGGCAGTAGGAAACTTATTAAAAGTAGTGGTAAATCTTTAAAGTTTAGCCATTTTTACTATTCTATAGTAAACCAGAATCGTAGTCAACAGTAGTGGCAATTTTAATTAATAACCCAGCCTTGTGTGGGGCACAGTTAGTGAACAAGTGGGCACAATGTAAATGTTTGATGGATGGTATTTAGAGCAGACAGTATTGAGGTACTTTGTGTGGTAAACGTTAACTAAAGTGCACCTAAACTGAAAATATGTTTTGCTCAACACCACATCCATCTTTAATACCTTTTATTTGTTTCAAAAGGCCTTTGAGATAAAGAAAATAAATTGATGGGATGATGAAATGAACCTTAATGTCTTGTCCCCACGGCACAGGTTATATGTCTGTTTTATAGACCATTTGCGGTTTTACAAACTGTCTGAAAACTGATAAGCAACGCTCCCCCATAGACTTCAATGGAAAATCCGTGCAGCGGTCTCCACTGCACGGATTTTCCGACGGACGACTTTTTACACTGCTGACGGTCCGTTGGGATTTCCGACCGGTATTTGGTCTTTACCGTGTAAACACACCCTAAGACTGTCTAGATTTAGTTCTGTTAAGTATATTTAGATATTTTGTAATTTTGAGTCTGATTTAATGTACATATGACATTGCTGAATTACAAGCAGGTACATAAGCAAGTTATTTTTTTTTTCTTTTTTAAGAGCAGCTTAGCAACAGGATCATGCAATCTGTGTTATATAAAATTATTCTTTTATCAAATAAGTACATTTTGCCAAATATGTATCTGAGTGGCCAATAATAATTTGTCTACATGATAAAGTTAATTAAAAAGGTTTTTCACCACAATGATTATCTTTAAACATGCAGGCAATGGTAAAGACTATTACCAAATACATACACATCCCTATATCCTTACCACAGGGTACTTGCCCCGACAAGGGTGTTTCCATCTGAAACTACATCCTTCCACACACTCACCCTACATTTATCCTGATGTCTTAAAGTCCCAACGTGTTTCCACGTACCACACACATTTTGTCAGGGGACAAAGTTTGAAACTAGACTTAAACACTACAATTTGTAGATAGGGTTGTTGAGGCATAGGGTTAGGGCAACCCCAGTAAATATTGTAGGGCCAAAAAAATGTCATGAAGTTAGATCAATGACAATGTATTTAGGGACTTGGAAAAACAAAGAACAATACAAATTATTTCTAGAAAGGGTATGATGTCCATACCCAGTTCACGAACAGGCAAGCATCTATGGTATAATGCTCAAACAAAATGGTAAGACCTTACAGGAATGGCTTTAAAAGGGTTGTCTCACTACATTGATTTATCTCACCTCAGCCCTGTTTTCTCAGATTAATTTTTGAATTCATTGGCGGTTTACTGGCTTCTACTGGCCTGCAGTGACAAGCTGCTGAGGGCACCAGGTCTGTAGCTATAGCAACTAGCGCTGTCAGACTGTCAGGAGAAACAGAACAGGTCTGTAGCTATAGTGACCTGAGGAGCAGATGCAGCCCAGTCAAGAAGGGATATCTAGGAATAGGTAGGACACTGTTAATGGACATATACTGCAAAGTGACTTGTTTTTGCAAGATCTTTAACATATAAAGCAATCCTTGTAGTGAGACAACCCCTTTAAGATGCATTAAGTGATATCAACTTTGAGTCATATCACTCATGTCAAGTACACTATTTTCTAACAAAGTTAAAACGTCCCATAATGTTTCCCATGTAATATGTGTAGTAGTTTTTCGTGACATGTATGTACAATTTTTTTTTATTATTTATTTTTATTTTATTAATTTTTTTCCACACTTTTTAAGTTTTTTACTTTTTTTTTTAAACCGCATTAAAGGATAAATATTGTACACTTTTTTTTACACTTAGTAATGTATTAGTATACTCCTGTATGCTAATATATTAGACTCTGTGTAAATATGACACAGGCTGCTGCCAGGGCAACACACAGTGTGCCCTGGCAGCAGACTTACTATGCAGACATACCTGTGGCTACTCTAGGTCCTCAGGGCTGACTGTACAGACATTCCCCAAGCTCCATTGGATACTGGGAATCCCAGTGCCCCGGAGGAGCAAGGGAGTGCCCCTTGATTATGCCGTAGTCACGGACCATGGCAATCAAAAGGTTAAATGGTGGGGATTGAAAGCTTTCTCTGGTCCCTGCTGTTCATGGAGACTTGGGAACCGCAAGCCCTCACTGAAGGCAGCAACATCTTTTGTCATTGCTGCTGACAGAGAACACGATCAAATGATAGTTTAGGGGTTAAATCTAGTTCCAAACCTTATCCCCTGATGAAATGTGTGTGGTACGTGGAAACATGTCAGGACTTTAAGACATGTATATGTTGAGTGTATGGAAGGGTGAGGTTCCAAATGGGTAAGCCCTTGTTAGAAAGAGTACCCTGTGGTTTAGATATAGGAATTCGCAGGCCAAGCAGGGTCTGATCAGGATTGTTTCCAAATGAAATTTCTTCCCTTATTTCTCCCTAAACAGGTTTTTCCCTTGGAAAATTACATTTAACTTCATACCTGTTTTGTGGTACTTGTTCAAGTGGTATTGGATATTTGTACTATTTAGCTCAACACTCTTTATTAAATAATTATATACACTTTTGTAGTATTTTTATATCTGTATATATTTGAGGTTGTGATATCTCAAGTACTCAACTCATATTTATGGTTAGTGATTGAGAGTCCACCTAAAAAGTTTTGCAACAACATCAGACAATCTCTAGAGTCAGGTTTTGTTATTGATATCATAAAAATGTCGATGATGGTAGATTACACATTATGCATGCATATTATGCTTAATCCTAAGTGATATCCAGAAATGACTTGGATTTTCCATCCTATCCTTTCATTGAATGGTGAGACTTATGTCAGCCTAAACATCACACAGTAAAGAATTGAAAGTAGATTGCAGACGGGTAAAATCCCTCTCCAAACCGGTAGCTTGTGGCTGTCGTAAGTGAAGTCACACCTTAACATCCAAGTTTGTCCAACTTCTGCAGAGTAACTGGATCATAATTATTGCCCCGAGTCTGGTACATAGAGTTCTTCATGACTGTAGCAGAAGTTGGGGGCAATCATTTTCCTGGTAGGCATCAAAGAGGAAATGGGCTACTCTTTTGCTCCTGGTCTAAACTGTAATTAAATCCCAGAAATCTATGTCTGTGTGTTGTCCTAATAGGTTTCAGGCGAAGTTTTAAATGTATCTGGTTGCATCAGGCCCTAAACACTGGGCATAAAATGCATTTCACTGGGGTTGATACTAATCATTCCTCTGCCTTATGTATGGCCAGAGAAATAAAAACCTGGAGTGAAAAGTGTGTCACATTAGGCAGCAGCCTGTAGATGCTCTTGAGGGTCCCTGATCAGATACAGTCTTATATAAGAGTATAAGACACCACTGATATATTTTCTTGAGTATCGTCCATAGTTTTGGGTATACATCTCAGTTTTATGTGACGACAATGCAGAGAGCTCTGTTTAGTCTCATGCAAGCCTGGGGGGAATCCAGCAATAGTGTCATACTTACATAATTTGCAACTGGACATTTACTTTTACCAGTAAATAGATCTGTATTTCTTTACAATTAAGGTAGTTCGGTATTAAAATAAAAAAAAGTGTTTATATTATGCCTGTATGTAAATATATTATGATGAAAGCAATGTATATAAAGACAGCAATTGGCTTCCTGCAATGTCTTTCTGTACTCAATCCTTTCTCTTCTCATTCTAAGTATCTAAAAATGTTTTAAGATGTTTTTAGTTATATGGTTATCTCAACTAGCTGGATCCTTCAATAAACATCAGCTCATATTATAGGATCATTTGTCGATTTGCTAATTAGTCTACCTAGAATTTTACGTGAAGAAACAATGCAATGTTCTATCTCTTATATATTTTGATGTATATTATTTAATGTAATGTGCCAATTACGTTTATTCAGCACCTGAATTTTCAAAACTGTTGGATCCTCATATAATGACTATTGATTGTTTATGCTTGTTTTTGTATTCGTAAAAACGTTAATAAAAATTATGTTTAAAAAAAAATATGAAAATGCTTTGTCCTCGATTACCAGTCCTTCCAGGCAGTCACAGAATGTATAACAAACTTTTACTAAAATGTTATAAATATATTTGTATAATTGGCTTGGATTCGGAAAAAAATGCCACTATAGCTATAGCCAAAATCCTGATGTTTCCAATCTAAAAATAGTATCCAAATAAAGTTATTAATGGTTGACAAGCAACCCATTTTTCTGGATGCTGCATTTTAATGGGCATGGGAAATCCTTTGCGTGTTGCTCAGTACTTGAAATTATGTTTGGCTTCTTACCAACTTTGGAGTGGAGTACTTTGTCTAACCCACTCCACAAGTTACTAAGTTATCAAAATCTATGCAAATTCTCTTTAACATATTTCCAAGTTTTTCTTATACTACTTACCCTAAAAAGACTGTTTTAAGACATTTCTAATAAAAATAAATTTCTAACAATTTCTTTTTAATAAAATCTCCTGGAAATAATCTGCAATTCTGTACTGCACAATTTAATCATTTATTTTGCAATATTATAACTGCAATGGCTAATGAGCACAGTTTTACTAACACACTGTATAATTTCACATATTTCCTTTCTGCCCAAAGAATAATATATGAATAAGATATGTATGTGTAAGGCTGTCCAAAGAGAGGTGAAAAGTCTGATCCAACACATGCATACTTTTATAAGTTTTCACACATATTTTATCAGCAATAGCAGTCAGATGTTAGTATTGTTGATCATTATAAGCATTCTAGAAATTATAAACCTTATATGCTGGCGTTTGGTGTCACCTCTGTGGAGCATTTTTACTATGGGTAAGAATATAACAACATGTGTTTTTGATTAGATAATCTAATCTTATCCTTCCTCTTCTCCAATGGCTCTTTGTCTACTTATACATATTACCCTCTTGATATAATTACAATGCCTTTTGAATTGGAAGGAGCCCAACTTTTTGTATATGCTTGATCCACATATGGTCGCACCTGTCTTCTGTGTTGACATCGTTTCTTCTTTCTTTGATTATGCTTTTTTCAGTATTGTTTGTATTTTTACTTCAATAAAATATTACTTTTTTAACCCCTTAAGGACCCGGGGGGTTTTTTTTTGGTGACACGTTCGTTTTTCCCTCCTCGCCTTCCCAGAGCCATAACTTTTTTATTTTTCCACCTACATAGACACATGAGGGCTTTTATTTTGTGGGACAAGATGTACTTTCTAATGGTGTTATTCACTATACTATAGAATATACTGGGAAACCGCAAAAAAAATTCCAAGTGGGACAAATTGTGAAAAAAAATGTATTTTCGCCATGTTTGCGGGGGATTTGCTTTTACGGCGTTCAATCTTCGGTAAATATAATTGTGACGAAAAATTCCAATCGCCGGCCCACTCGAGGGACGACGGCCTGACTTGGGGTGTATCTCGACGTTGCACGGCCCTCGAGGGGTTCACAAGGTCAGCCAGATACTGTTCTACTGTTAACCCCTGTCCACATGAACCCAGGGAGAAAAACAAGCTGCCACCAGTTCTCTCATTTGGTATATAAGACCGGTCTGTTACCGACTTATAACAGGGCCAGGAACCAACCCTTGGGTAGCTATATATCATAGACCGAGTACTAGGCGTGTGAGGTCGATGATCAAGACAGACTAACTCAGATTAAAGTTTATAGATTTAATTAGCCCTGGAGGGCACACTAGACAAATATATACAAAAGGATAATAATATAAAGGAAGAGTCAGAGGTGCACATACAAGCATGGGTTACAGACAAAAGGCAGTTAAAATGGGTCAAGTTACCGTTGGTTTGCAGTCCACACGGGGGGCATATGTGGCCTGGCTTCTGTGGGTGGATGGTCCTGGAAATGCTGTTAGGTAACCCCTCCATGGATCAACGGTAGAGCCCACACGGGCTCCTGCTTATGTCTGTGAGGGGACAGCCCACGTGGCAGCCCCCTTACACGCTCCCACACACCCCTGGGACGGTCTAAGAACTCCTCCCACTCAGGTCATGCAGTTTCTGATACAAACACAAAAATGGACCATAACGCGGCAGGGCATTGGCACAGAACTGAGCCGGTAGCACCATCAGAACTGGCTGGACCTACACGACGCCCGGCTATCAGACACGCCTATCTTATGGGCTCCGTAGGTCCGGTTCTGGATATCTCGGTCCCCCTGCGCCTCAGAAACCTGGAAATGGTGGCTGTGTGTGTGGGGAGTTCCATGTTTTGCGATATGAACTCGCCATGGACCAGTTATGAGCGGATTGCCTATGAATCGATATGAAATATCAGAGACGGGGCGGCTAGGTTTGATTAATTGAAGTCTTTGAAGCTTGGGGGTTTGAGGCATTTGTTCAGTGCTAATTAATGGATGTGAGGGTTCTTTTGAGGTGTCCATGTATCCTGCTGTGCCAACATCCTATGGAGAGCATTTACAATGGGAAATGGCTGGGCTAATTAACGTGTAAATGGAGCTTTACTGGGAGGCTGGGATCCATCTGTGATCTGACTAGGTAGGAAGTTGGAGATGATTTGTCATATTTTGGAGTGGATTCTCCTCACAATAATGTGTTATCTGTATTCTACAGGTTGTTACGCTTCCGGCAATACCAAACATGTGGGTTTCGTTATGTTTTGGTACCGTAAAAAAATTTCCAAACATTTTCTATTTTGAAATTTGGCCACGGCCCTTTTTTTTGGGCCAATAAACTTTTTGGGGACAAACACCTATACGCCAGGGGGGGCTTTTTTTTGGGGGCCCGAAGTGTTTTTTTTTTTGTAGCAGTTTGGAATGCTTGCGACTTTTTTGACATTTTTTTCCCATTTTTTGAGTGACGTAAAATGCCCAAAAAAAACGCAATTTTGGCTTTGGAATTTTTTTTCTTCTACGGTGTTCCGTAGCGAAAAATGATGTTTTTTTTTTAGATGGGGTTTTTTTCGGACCCCCGAACCAAATAGTGAACTTTTTATTATTTTAATGAATTTTTATTGTAAAGGGGGGAAAGGGGGGGTGATTTGAATTAATACTTTTTTTTTTGTACTTTAAAACTTTTTTTTTTTTTTTTTTTACTGTAACATTTAGTCCCCCTATGGTGCTTGCCCTAGGGGGCCGATTTTTAAACAACCTAATGCATTGCAGAGGCAATGATTGGGTGTACAAAGATGGGGTTTCCCATTCCTGTCTGCGGAAGGAATGGGGCAAACCGGCCGGGTAAGTGACGGGGTTCACAAGGCCCCCCCACCAACATGCCCGGTCATCGGTTCGGTGGTGCGATGACCTAACGAAAGGTGGCGGCACCGTCGGGTTTTTTCAGACGCCGGGGCCATTTTTGCCGTGGTGTTGAGGGGTTAAACACCCCCGGGGGGCGGAGCCATCTCCCCTTTTTGCTGTTACTGTGGGATGTTAGCGGCGTTTACCCGTAACACCGGGGGGCTTTTGGGGGGGGGGGTCGCGGGGCGATCCCCAAAAACCCCCTTAGCGGCCCGGGAACTACTATCCCCAAGGTCGTTAAGGGGTTAAATATGGTATTTAGTCCTTTTTTTCTTCTTTTTCTTGTATTATGCTTTTTTTGTGTGGTAAAACCATATATTGTTAATTTTATGATTTTGTTTGGGTACTGGTATGTTCAATTAGTCCCTGGCCAACTTCCTTTACGAGCTATCGTTTTTTTAATTGTATTGTGCACCGTAAGACTGTCTAGCCTAACTTTACACTATTTAAGAGTTAAAGGAAATCTGTACTAGTTTTTGCCCCCCTGGCTGGGAAGAAAAAGCAGTTTCAGAATGGGGTTTCCAACGCTGTGTCCTTATTCTGTAAAAAAGGGTTAGTTTTCGTGATTTTTAAAGCTCAAAATCTGCGTTTTCAGCCAGAAGAGCTTCGAAGAGTCATTTAGAGTGGGCAGTTTTTCAAACCCCCCCCCCTGTGGGAGCCCCGCCCACCTCAAATAAACCATACTTGAATAGGTAGAAAAATGTGTAACGTCAGTGGGCGGGGAAAAGGTTTGGTTTTGGGGGGGGGGTAACACCCTTTTCATAATAAGATTTGGGGGGGGAAAAAGCTCTAAAACTACAGCATCATCGAAAAAAGGGACACGCATGGAAAAGCGGTGTACTACTTGTGCGCCCTCAGCCGGGGGGATAACCTTGTGACAGGTTCCCTTTAATACTTTGGGTAAATTTTGCCCCAAAATTGGGAATAAACTATGCCATTTTTATAAGAAAATGAAAAAAAAAACAGTAAGTCAAAAGAAAATTAGATCTTGAAATTAAAAAAGTCTTTAGCTTACAAATTTCTGCTGCAAATTTCATGGCGTTGCTTTTGGATTTGCTCTTTCTCTGTGAAAACCCCTATTGCAGTAAGTTCCCCCAAAATTTTGTCTCTTTTTCTTGAAGACCAAGCTTTTCCCCCGGGGTTTTTAAATAAAGTTTAAACTCCCTAGAAGAAAAATGTAAAAGTTAGAGAGGATTTGTCACTTTTACGTTAGTTTAAAAATCACAAGATTTTTAAAAAATGAAACCCGGTCATTTATAGATTTAAAATGAAAAACAAAAACAATGACTTTTTGCCTAAAAGTTATCCCCTTTTTTTTCCAAAAAAATTCCCAAAAAAACCCCTTTTTTGGGATTTTTTCTCCTTCTTTTATTTGTATACCCCGGGGCATTAGCAGAATGTCGAGTATTGTTTTCTTCAAAAAATGATGACTGTACATCCAGTTCCATTTTTTTAACCACTTCCTACTTTTGACATCGGGGGTATTAAGAGGAAGCATTTATTTTGAGCTGGCTTGGTGGGTATCTAAGTGTGCGAAAAAACTGTCTGCATACACATCCCTCATTTTTTTTTTTATGATAAAAAGGGTGATTTAGCCAGAAAAAGCTAAAAGGGGTGATTTTTGGGTTTCAGGCCAAGATGGCGTACTTCTGAAAGGGGGGGCTGTGCTAAAATGATCATTAATGGACAATTGGCACCACTGAAATAGGTAACATGGAAACTGCGGAGCACCACGTGCCAAGATGTGAAAAAACAGAACCT